>JACERP010000307.1:0-91684 GCA_014080715.1 Scenedesmus sp. NREL 46B-D3
CTGGTGGACGTGCTCTCGAGGCGTGTGCGGCAGGCGTCTGAGGACCTGGGGGCAGCAGTAGCAGAGGTGAGGCCGACACAGACGCGGCGGCAGTGCTGCTTCCGGCATGTTCTTTTTTAGGCTACAGCCGTGTGACTGACAACGCAGCTGGTCCCAGGTGTCAAGATGGTGAAGGGATGGATTGCGGGTGTGTCAGTACACATGAGCATGGACAACTGCTTGTATGTCCTGTTTCTTCCTTCTTCACCTCTGCGTCTGCTCTGCTCAGAGTGCGACTGCGTGGTAGCTCAGGCTGGTATGGACCTGTCACAGTGCGTGGGAAGCACACACACATGCAGGCATCTCATCACCTGCTCACGTGCATCCTGCAACCGCCGGGCATCCAGGCGCCTGTCAACTGCAATGACTGCAACTGTTTGGGTCTGCTGCGCAGGTCAGCGCGCTGCAGTCTGCCAACGGAGCACTGAGCGAGGCGCTGGTGCAGGCGCGGGAGGAGCTGCGCGGCAAGCCCGGCGGCGGCGTGCAGCAGCAGCTGGAAGCGGTGAGGCCCTTACAGTGATGACGATGTGCCGCTTTGTTTGCTCTAGTTCTGGTTCACTGCAGATAATGTTGCGGAAGCAACGCCTGCGCAGGGAGCAAGCCTGGCGACAGCCTGGAGCAGCGGCCATGCTGTCCTGGCGCTGCACTGCAAGGCGTGCTGCTTGCGGTGTGCTCTGCTGCACGCATGCATATGGCTTGAGATAGCGGGCAGCATTGCATGCTCTCAGCGACCTGCAGAGTGCGCTGCGTGTGCATGCGCTGCATGGCGTGTCGCTGGCGCTGCTGCAATGCGGCAGGGTCAGCAGTCTGTTTGTGCAGCGGAGCAGGGCCAGCAGCAGTGTTGGCGCTGGAGCAATGGTCGCCCTGGGGCTTTTAATGCCTTGTTCAGTTGTATGCGCGCTGCCCTTGCGCCACTATCATGCTATCTGTGGGTTGTTCATGCGTCCTCCTCTAAGTGTGTGTGTCCTGTGTCCTGTGTATCCGTTGGCAGACGCATGGTGTGCATGGCACCCTTGTCAGCACTGTGCTCAGCCTGGCGCTTGCCGCATGGTGCTGAGTTTGTAATCCTGGTGATCCAACACCGCTGCTGCAACACGTCCTCCATGCTGTACCGCTGCGTGCCCTGCAGGAGCGTGCTGAGGTGGCACGGCTGAAGCGTGCGTTGGCAGAGTCCACAGCAGCAGGCGAGCGCGAGTATGTGGACCTGGAGCAGCAGCTCGCGAGGCGGAGCGCGCGCGCGCAGCAGCGTGCAGCAGGGCCTCACAGCTGCATGCACAGCTGCAGCGGGCAGGGCTGGCGCCGGCATCAGAGGAGGACAGCGGCAGCGACGACGACGAAGCAGCTGCGGCGTCAGCGGGGCCGCTGCTGCTGCTGCTGCTGCTGCTGCTGCTGCTGCTGCCGCCGCGCTGCACCAGCTCAGCTGCCTGCTGCTCCAGCTTCTCCTGCAGCTGCTGCAGCTGCTGCCGCAGCAAGCCAGCCTCCTCCCCGCCTGCTGGTCCCACACTTCGGCAGCAGCAGCAGCAGCAGCAGCAGCAGCAGCAGCAGCGGCCCCCGCTGACGCCGCAGCTGCTTCGTCGTCGTCGCTGCCGCTGTCCTCCTCTGATGCCGGCGCCAGCCCTGCCCGCTGCAGCTGTGCATGCAGCTGTGAGGCCCTGCTGCACGCTGCTGCGCGCGCGCGCTCCGCCTCGCGAGCTGCTGCTCCAGGTCCACATACTCGCGCTCGCCTGCTGCTGTGGACTCTGCCAACGCACGCTTCAGCCGTGCCACCTCAGCACGCTCCTGCAGGGCACGCAGCGGTACACCATGGAGGACGTGTTGCAGCAGCGGTGTTGGATCACCAGGATTACAAACTCAGCACCATGCGGCAAGCGCCAGGCCGAGCACAGTGCTGACAAGGGTGCCATGCGCACCATGAGTCTGCCAACGGATACACAGGACACAGGACACACACAGACTTAGAGGAGGACGCATGAACAACCCACAGATAGCATGATAGTGGCGCAAGGGCAGCGCGCATACAACTGAACAAGGCATTCCAGCCCCAGGTGCGACCATTGCTCCAGCACCAACACTGCTGCTGGCCCTGCTCCGCTGCACAAACAGACTGCTGACCCTGCCGCATTGCAGCAGCGCCAGCGACACGCCATGCAGCGCATGCACATGCAGCGCACTCTGCAGGTCGCTGAGAGCATGCAATGCTGCCCGCTATCTCAAGCCATATGCATGCGTGCAGCAGAGCACACCGCAAGCAGCACGCCTTGCAGTGCAGCGGCCAGGACAGCATGGCCCGCTGCTCCAGGCTGTCGCCAGGCTTGCTCCCTGCGCAGGGCGTTGCTTCCGCAACATTATCTGCAGTGAACCAGAACTAGAGCAAACAAAACGGCACATCGTCATCACTGTAAGGGGCCTCACCGCTTCCAGCTGCTGCTGCACGCCGCCGCCGGGCTTGCCGCGCAGCTCCTCCCGCGCCTGCACCAGCGCCTCGCTCAGTGCCCCGTTGGCAGACTGCCAGCGCGCTGACCTGCAGCAGACGCAAACAGTTGCAGTCATTGCAGTTGACAGGCGCCTGGATGTCCGGCGGTTGCAGGATGCACGTGAGCAGGTGATGAGATGCCTGCATGTGTGTGTGCTTCCCACGCACTGTGACAGGTCCATACCAGCCGAGCTCCAGTCGCACTCTGAGCAGAGCAGACGCAGAGGTGACGAAGGAAGAAACAGGATACAAGCAGTGTCCATGCTCATGTGTACTGACACACCCGCAATCCATCCCTTCACCATCTTGACACCTGGGACCAGCTGCGTTGTCAGTCACACGGCTGTAGCCTAAAAAAGAACATGCCGGAAGCAGCACTGCCGCCGCGTCTGTGTCGGCCTCACCTCTGCTACTGCTGCCCCCAGGTCCTCAGACGCCTGCCGCACACGCCTCGAGAGCACGTCCACCAGCCGCCGCACATCGCTGCGCTGCTCCAGCTTCAACCCCAGCCGCATGGCCGCTGCCGCCGCCAGCACCACCCGCTGCTGCTGCCGCGGCGCCGCTGTACGCGCCGGCCAAGCTGCTGCGGCTGCTCGCCGCAATCTCCTGCTGGTAAGGATGATGGAAGGCCGGATGGAGCGCCGGATGTATTTATTACAGGGAGCCAAGGATGCTGCTGGGGGCTGCTGCGAGCTGCGCCAGCCTCGCTGCTGCTGCTGCCGGCAAGCCCCTGGCCAGTGTCTCCCACACCCCGGCAGGGTTCAGCAAGCCGCTGGAACCTGGCCCGCCACCAGCATATTCATGCTGTGGGATGTGCTGCTGGGTGTGATCGTGGAGCTCCCAGTCTCCTGCTTCGGAAGATGCGACAGATGTCGGTGCTGTGCTGCTGCCTGCAAAGAGCAGACCCGAGCCGCCCACGCTGCTGTGCTGCATCTGCAGGTGCGTTGGGGGTGGCACCTGGGAAGGGGATGTGAGCGGGCTGCTGATTAGCTGCTGCTGCGCCCCAGGGTTTGCACGCCTGCAGCAAACATCACAGCAGCGAGGCGTCCAGCAGCTCAACTTGCCAGCCCCACGCGTCAATGGATCGTACTTTTTGTTGTGCCATCAGGTGCCATGACAATCCTGCCCCCAAATGTGTGACTTTGAGATGCCTCAACAGATTCAATCCCCCAACAAAATCAGCAGCAGCTGTGTGGGCCGCTGCTGCGCAATGGCAGCACGCACCTCTGTTGCTGTGCGCGTGCGAGGGCTGTGTCCAGCTCGAGGAAGGTTTTCAGTATGGGTGAGCGAGCCAGCTCGGGCGTGCGGATCAGCGCCCACAGCCACGCCTCCACCTCGCCACGCCGCCTGCAGCAGCGACAACAACACAGCAGCGCCGTCAGCCACACCCTGCACCAAGCCGCGACGCCATGCAGCAAACCGGACACCAGGTGTGCCAGATCAAGCCTGTGGAGGGGGGCATGCGGGGTCTCCGGCGGCTGCTGCTGCACGGCAAGTAGAGTGTGTCGCCTGTGTGCAGTGACACCCGGTGTACGGCAAACCAGCCCACAGCACCTACTGCTGCACGGGCTTGCACAGCAGGTGTGTTACAGCTCACCTGTCCTGCAGCTCCTTCTGCTGTGCATGGCCCCCGAGTGCCGCCAACACGTGCTTAGGCGGGAGCGCCAGCGCCCGATCCACCTTGAACAGAGCTGGGTATGCGGTGTTGAGCTGCACACACAAGCAGCACAACCGTCGGCTTGTAGCGCATGCCAAACTGCACGTACGCCTGCGCCTTGGGGCGTGTGTTGCTGGATGTATCGACATGCACAACACGCGTGGGTCGTGCTGGTGCGTGTGTTGCTGGTGCAGCTGCAGCAGGGCGCATTAACGATGGTCGCTACACAACGGCGGCAGGGCAACTCGGCGGCTATTGCTGGTGGTGCTGCCAGGACAGGTCGTTGTGCTGTTCGAGAAGCAGACACCGAAGCTCAATGTGTCTGCAATGCAGCCTGTGCTACAGCTGCTGCGGCTGCTGCTGCCGCACCTCACTGTGAAGCTTCCTGAAGTCTGTGAAGCGCCGCAGCACAAAGAAAGCCGGCGTGCTGGACGAGTTTGGGTCGTCTGCTGATCCCACCAGCACGTTGACACGGTACAGCTGCAACAGCAGAAACACAACACCAAAGGACCCCAGCAGCAAGCATACTGATAATAATGGCTGTATGTAGACTTTATCGCAGAAGAGCCAAAAGCTGCAACCATGGAATAGGGTACAGGTAGATGCAGATGAGTTTGTCCTGCAAGCAGCTTCGGTGCCCAATGCTGCTGGCTGCATGCCTGAAATGCACGAAGCTGGGGCTTGGAAGCACAGCCCCCTACGCCCTAAACCTGACAGCACAAGGGCGCACACCGCACAGATCAGGCGGAAGCATGCTTTACTAATATGAGCATCAGGCCCCAGCATCATGGCTGCGGGCTCTCCCAGTAGCTGAATGTCCAGCCACCAGCGGTTGCGCAGTACCACATGCTGCTGCTTTGCATGACAACCAGGCTGTGAAGGCCTCCAGGTGCCTTGGCAGACTTGTTGTCGCTGTATTTGCATTGTACAAACCTTGAACTCCAAAGAAGACAGCTGCTTACCGTGACAGGCTCCCCATCTGTGGTCTTGGCATAAATCCAGTTGGGCACAGTGACAGCGTAGCGCAATCCGTGACCTGCCATTGCTCTAAACAACTGGTTAACCTTCACGATAGTTTCAAAGCCAACCAGACGATTTCAAGCTCCCATCAAGGAGCTAGGCAGGCATGGCACATGGGCTAAGCCATTGCGCTTGTGCTGTGATGTGGGAAGATACGTCGAGAGATCACGAATTGATCAATCTTGCGTACACCCTGGTTAGTCATATGGCCTGCATGGCCTGAAAAAGACAGCTTGAAGGGAGTAGGATGATGTTTGGAGCATTTGCAAGTGGATCCGAGTGTTTGCACCGCTAGCTTAGATGCTCGTCTGACAAATCAGAGTTGGCTAGGCCCATCGTGTCCTTGGTAACCAGTGTTGCGCCAAGGTAGTGTCACACCAGCAACCCTAGTGGACCACGAGCAGTGGTAGTGGGTTGAAGACTGCCAGTATTTCATGCATGCGTACACAAACAAGCTTGTTGGATGCACTTGTTCAACCAGGTCGAACCAGCAGCAGCAGCAGCAGCAACCCTGACGAAGCAGTTACCTGCTGACGCGGCCCATGCACAGCGCTACATTTGCCCTTTGCTGTTTGAACATTCATAAGACAGTTAACGAACACCTTTGGTTTGCCTGCGAGGCCCAACCTTAGACTCGGGCACCAGGCATGGCACGAGGCAGCAGCAGCAGCAGCAGAAACAGCAGGAATGCCGCATTAGTTCGAGGCTGTAGTGCTGCTGCGCTGGCCTGCCTGTCTGTTGGTGTACTCGTTGTCGCTGCCGGCCTCATCCTGCCATCAAGAATTGACCGCAAGCTGTGGCGTGGGGTGAGCGGTCTGCAGCATGTGCCAGCATGTAACTGCCTCAGTCATTCTTGCACACACTGCTGGTAGCATGCAACGTTGGTCAGGAAAGTTAGAAAGGGGCGTGGCTGCTTCCTTTGTGCGTAATGAGAAGGATTAGGGTCGTGCAGCGTGCAATACATTCAAACAGGCTGGCCTGAGAAATTGCTGCACAGGTTGCAGTGCCTGAGTTTGGAGTTGGGATGCGGCAAGGTGCCTGAGCACACAGCATGTATCACAAGTGTTCCACCTTGTATGAAGGCTGCTCCAGTCAACCCTGTAGCTGAATTTTTTGCAAGTCAGTTGGCTGGCTAACAGGCCCATGTGCTGCCTGTACAGGTGCTGGATACGATTGTATGGACGCCCCAGTCCCCTCCAGCAACAGATGGTCAGTAGTGCGCATGCTAACCACGCTCAGCAGCACAGTATTATAATGCAGCTGCAGCTGATGCATCAGCAGTTGCTGAGCACATTGGGGCATTGCATGGCACCCAGCAGCAGACAAACACGTGCTGCATGACGCACGAGCTAGTATGCGAGTGGATGTCGCTGCGGGGTGCAGGAACATGCGCCCATCATGCGGCACCTATGGCCGCTGCTGCGCTGCTTTTTTTGCCTGGGCTGCTGCCATCCTGCAGCCCGCTATCGCAACAACACAGCACCTGGCGCTCCTCCCGCCTACTTTCGTGCTTGGCTGTTCAACATCACAAACCTGCATGACGTGCGACAGGGAGCAAAGCCAATGTTGGTGCGCTGCCAACATTCTGCCGTGCCAGCAGCAACAGCAGCGCAAAGAGACCTAGCCACCAGCAGCACAACAACAGCACACCTCTGATTGTGCTGCAGCTGACTGAGAGCTGCAGCAGCAGCTGTTTGGTGTTGGGTACATGGCTGAAGTGGCATCAGCCCCTCCTGTTACATATTCTTGTCACGTGATGGCTCTTGCTGCAGGGTGCGGCTATGGCAGGTTTATGCTTTTGATGTTACAGCTCAGCTCATGAAGTTTACAGTTGCTGTGCTAAGCAGCCATGTCGTGGAAAGTCAGCGCTCAACAGCAAGTTGCTGCTGCTGTGCACTGCCACATGATGTGTCGCAGGAGCAAGTTGGGCCATACGTGTACAGGGCGTACCATGAGCGGCATCAAGTGATGTGGAGTGGTGATGGGCGTGTGCACTTCAAGGTGGGCTACATGCTTGCTTGCAGGCACAGCGCTGGTCAAGCATGTCTGGAGGAACACCGCTGAGCTTGCAGGAAGTGCCACTGCTGCTTGCAGGACATGCCAAGTGACGACCCACAGCTTGCAAGCAAGCGAGTCCAGATGCTGATTTCTGAAGCCAGCCTGATCACGCAGCTGCTGAGCAAGCAGCTTCTCAGCTCTGCTGCTGGCTGACGCTCCTTGTGCTGCGCAGGACTACACCTATTTCAAGCTGGACCGCAACCTCACGGCAGCAGACCCTGACGCTTCCATTGCCACCTTCAACATGCCGCTGCTGGGGGTGCTGGCAGCACTGCATGGCAATGTATCACCCCGTCTGGTGCCGTTTGTGGACCTGCTATTGCACGTGTTGGCCAGGTGGGCTGACGCCAATCAATATGTAGTGGTTCCAGCAGATTTGGCCTCGTACAGCTTGCGTTGTGCGCAAGACTGCCAAGCAAAGTTGAAGATCTTGCTCTATGGGTGCCAAACGTAAGTGGCGGTAGTGATGCAAGGGTGGCAACAGAAAATATGGATGACGGTTGCAGGTTTGCTGACTAGGTCAGGTGTAGATCTGACCGCACCTCATGTCGGTCATGAAGCCAACTTGCTTGCTCATGTGGTCACTGCAGTTGCTTGTTCCCAATGACCGCCAAGGGTGACCGGGCTGCTTTCCGTTTCTGTCGTGTGCAGCTACCAGGAAGAGGGGTTGCACGGCTTGTTTGCTGTAAGGTCTGCCACAGAGCTGCTGTGGGGCTATGAGGTGAGCCTTGTCAGCAGCTGCATCAGCAAGCAACCGTCAAGCAGCACAGCTGAAGCGTGGTATCCTGCAAGCAGCACAAGCATCAACTGGGCTGGCCAGCGCATGCTGCTGTAGCTTGCACCAAAGCTCAGACACGCTCCAGGCATCTGCTTGTATCCCCACGTGCTTATGGTGTGATGCACGCTGCTGTTGCTGCTGCGGTTGCATCTGCTGGCTTCAGGACAAGCTCCTGAAGCTGTTAGAGAACCTGGTGCCTGCAGGAACGCTGCCAAACGGTGCTTTGGTGAGTTGGCTGGGGTGTGTGAGAGGCAAGTTTGCTATGTGCGTTCAATGTGTGCAGCACGTTGCCCTGCCTGCCCACAATCTTGTTACACTTGTACTTACGATGGTTGCATGTTCATTTCCGGCAGCACTTTAGGGTGCCTCTGCATACTAGCGCGTGCAACAGTCTCATGACAACCACCACCATCAACCCAGCCACAGCTGACCGCTTTGCTGCTCGAGTCTCCTGACGCTTCTTATGGTGGTGCACTTTTTTTGGCGTACTGCTGAGTTATGCGCGCTCATTTGGGGTGCGAGGTTGCGTGTTGTGATGCCCGTTGCTGTATTTGCCCCTGTTGCTGCTTTAGGTGGCTCTGCTCCAGAATGCAAGCAGCTTGAATGCTGCGCTGGCCAAAAATGCCAGCATCTACAACACAGGAGAGCTCGACATCAGCCGGCTTTGGAATGTGAGCAAGCTACGTGTTAACTCCGCTGCCACAACTTGATAAAGGGATAAGGGTGCAGTGCGTCGACAAGAGAAGAGGATATGAAAAAACTGCACATACAGAGCTGGCAGCAGCAGCGGGTTGGCAGGCAGCTTGGGCACCTTGGTGCACATGTGCGTCTGAACGTGTGCGTCTTGGAATGAGTCCTGCTTATATTTCGCTGTTGCACTCCAGCTGATGTTGCGCCGCATGAACGCAATGGGACACAGCACACGCTGTTCCCTCGGGGCCGAGTGCATTCTTGACACCAGCATTCTGCTGTTTGTGCTGCATGTGCTTCGATCAACTCCATTTCAGTTATGGCACATGCTGGTGCTGCGCTGTGTACGCAACTCCGCACAACCCGCCACCTCCCGCTGCAGGTTGAGGCTGATCAAGGCCGCACAGAGGTCAAGAGCTGGCCCTGCGCTGAGCCTGTGCGAGGCGGGGACGCCACTCAGTTCAGACCGAGCCTGACAGCTGACGACCGGCTGACGGTGTGGGTGGGGGACGTGTACCAGGCCGCTGACCTCATCGTGAACAAGAGCACTGAACTTCACGGCGTGAAGCTGCTGCGCTTCTGGCTGGTGAGTGTGACGGTCCAGCAAGGGATCGGCTAGGCAGCAGGAGTTTGCTGCCCGTGCGGAGTCCTGCACGATGTGATGCGAGGACATTGGAACTGGGGCATGCGTGCTGTGTTTTCCATGCTGTCTGCGGTATGATGCTTGTGGCCGAGTTCAGGTGCTGCCTGTATTCATCGGCTGTCTGCTGCGCGCCTGCATCATGTGCAGGATCCTGCCCAGGCTGAGCCGAACCCTTGCCATAACCAGGAGCTCCGAGGCCTTATGAACATCACAGGGCCCCAATCAGCAGGATGGGACGGCCCCGCCAACGCCAGCGGGCCCGCTGCATTCGTCTCCATGCCAATGTTTTGCGGCGCTGATGATCGGCTGCTGCAGCAGGTGGAGGGGCTGCAGTGCGATTGGGAGCGGCACATGACGTGGGTGGACGTGGAGCCTACAACAGGTGAGCGTGAGCGTGAGCATTCCTGCAAGCTGCAGCTGCTGGGGTTGGCTCGGTTTGACGAGCCCATGTCGTGCAGGGCTGGACCTGGTGCCTACCATTGCGCTGTCTTTTGCTCAGCCTGTGTGTTGGCTGCATCTGTGAATCCACTCCTCAATGCTGCAGAATCCTCATGGCCCGCGCACAAAAGCATGACCCAGTCTGCATGTTTCCCGCATGCAGGCATCACGCTGCGTGCGTTCAAGCGCATGATGATGAGCAGCCGCATCGGGGACCTCGGCAGCGTGCTGGAGCCCAACGTGGCGCCAAACCTGACCATACCCATCTTCTGGGCTGAGGAGAGCGGGGAGGTGACGCAGGATCTGGCACAGCAGTTCAGGTCCAGCCTGTACAGGTGGGGGCGGCGCGGGTGGTGGGCCACTGCTGTGGGGTGGTGGGCCACTGCTGTGGGGTGGTGGGCCACTGCTGTGGCTTGCTCAAGGAACATGTACACCTTCCGGAAGTCGCACATGGTCCCTGCTGCCGAGCGCTGGCCGGCTGGGCAGGTGGCGCGCCGTTGTGACTGCCACAGCCGCTGAAAGCACCGCAGCAACACCGCCTACTGTTTGTATGTCGGCATTGGTGGCAGGCCCCCTGCTTGCTTGGCGACTGTGGTTGCTGCCTTGCGCATGCAGCGCGTTCACTGGTCCCCACTGTGTCAACACGTTCCGCTTGACTCGTTGGATGCACTGTCGACGCAGGGCCCAGTGGATGGTCGCCAACCTGTCAAAGGTGGGCTGGATCGCCGGCGGCTGCTTCATGCTGTGCGGCCTCGTGCTGGCAGTCCTGGCAGTGCAGCTGGCTGCGGATCCAGACAAGTGGCAGGCTGTGGCGGCTGATGAGTCCGCGCTGGCAGCAGCCAGGGGTATGCTGTACCCTGGGGAAGCGGGCAGGGGGCAACCAGCGGCCTGGAGGCTCGGTGGTTCACAGCAAGGGAGTGCCGCTCCATTTGGAGCTGGTGGTGGTGCGGTTGCTGTAGCTGCTGCTGGCGATGGAGCTGATGATAATGCAGAGGAGGAGAGCGATGTTGAGTGCCAGGGGCTGCTGAGCAGCAGACGAGAGGGTGCTGGGGAGGGGCAGAGAGGTTGAGTCATCAGGGCGTCAAGGCTGTCGTCAGGGCTGCCTGTGTGGTTATATAGGGCTGTGTGACAGGCTGAACAGGCTTTGCAGACCCACTTGTGTTAGCGTGAAAAGGCTTGCGGCTGCAGAACATGCTCGTGCTGTCCTGGCGGCTGCTCCAGTCAGCCAGCCTTGCTTCAAGCGCGAGCTGCGGTGTTGAGGCTTCATCCTCACCAAACTCGCCCTGTTAGGCAGTCTGAGGGGCACTGGGTGGGCAATTTAGAGAACAGCAACTTCTAATTACTGTTGCTGTTGTGCAGCCGAACAGCCGCTTGTGACCTAGGTCTGCGACATAGGTGCTACTGGTGTGAGGGCTTTCTGATCAGGCAGAGCACTAGGTGGCCGTGGCTAAGCGACAGCCTACGGCCACATTCAATGTCAAGTTTTTTGTCCTCGAGACGTGGCAGGTTTGCAGCCAACAGAACGCAAGTCGGTCTGTGACTGATGGCTGATCAGCAAACCACAATGGTTGTGCATCCCCAGCGGCACCTGTGCATCACCTGGCGTCAGGGTGATCAGCTACCCTGCAGCACTGTCCCTGGAAAGACGGGTCCAACCTGACGGTCAGTGCACTGCGCAGACGTTAGTGCTTGTTGCACAAGAATTGTGGCCCGCACGGTGTTTCTGGTGAGTGCCGCCGCACCGGTCGCGCCAACGGCACAGCAGACATGCCTCTGTGACGCAGTATCGCAACATTGAGCAGCCTGCTTTACTGAATGAATGGGTGATATGATGATGATGATGATGATGATTGAGCAGCCTGCTTTACTGCAAGAGCAGGTGCACTGCTGTGCAGTTGGATGTACAAGCGTGCGTGCAGGTATATTATCTGGCCCAACAGTTTCTGAGGTGATACGTCATAGGCTGTAGAACCACAGGCAGGGCACGTCCTTGCC
Source organism: Scenedesmus sp. NREL 46B-D3 (assembly GCA_014080715.1). Taxonomy (NCBI): domain Eukaryota; kingdom Viridiplantae; phylum Chlorophyta; class Chlorophyceae; order Sphaeropleales; family Scenedesmaceae; genus Scenedesmus; species Scenedesmus sp. NREL 46B-D3. The sequence goes on from JACERP010000307.1 coordinate 11,792, forward strand.
AGGTGGCGCTGAGAAGTTTTGCAATGGTGTCTAACTCACTAAAGTGTTGCAGTTTATGTTGTCAGGTGGCATGTGGGCAGACGGCTTGTGCAGCTTTGGGCTGTAATCGGTTGTGACAGCTTGGAAGTTCGTGCGGTTGATGCACCACACGCCACTGGCACTCCGTGATGTGTGATAGAGCAGGGCCGCCGCTGCAGCAAAGCTGTGCTATTTGACCAACATTTCAGCATGGCCAGCACCCGTGCATGATGACGTGTCAAGGTGTGGCATTGCAGTAATTATATTATCGAGCGCTGCTGCTACAAGCAGGGCCGTGGACATGCGCTCAGTGTGAGCCAGCGTTTTACATTACCAGAAGCTCGCGGATTAAGATATGTAGCACTACACCTGTACACACCTGTGGACCCCCTTGCAGCATTTGCTGCATTGTGCTGTGAAGAAGCAGCAGCACTCTAGCATGAAAAGGCAAGCCCACAGTGTCACCCTACCCCTGCATGCACTGTGTAATGCGTGCTTCCAGCAACCCCTTTCATCATCATATTACCCATTCAAGCCATAGCATCAGCGCCATCGGCCCCCAGCAACCCCTTTACAATGCAGCATGTGCTGATCTTTCGCTTTCAACTGTAAAGCGAAAGGTTGTGGCACCAATATAATATTATCATATGGTGCTACATTGAAACCCTTGCTCCGGTGGCACCAGAACCAGCAACCAGGGGGCGGCCGCGGTGCATGGATGAAATGGCCAGCTTATTTTGGCTTGTTGGAGCTCTGGAGGTCTTGCCAAATGAGCCCTGGCATTGACTCAACAAACAGGCGATAATGACCATCATGGCATGTGACATGTACCGTAGGTTGTGGATGCACGCCACGTGGGATGGTGCACCATCCACTGGCAGCACAGGGTGCCTGGGCGTTGGGGGTTGCCCACAGCACGTGCCTCAGCAAGCAGACACAGAAACTATGCAGCGGTTGTTTTATTCCAGAAACTCGCAAGGCCAGAACGCAGACTGGGGTTTCCGCACTGAACCGCTGTTAGTGGTGCATAGATGTTGCTTGCGTGTCATGACAGTGCCGCTGTTGTGCTTGATCACACACAGAGCCGCTGCCAGTTTCAATCTCGTTCGCAAGGGGACAATAGTTTCGCAGCGTTCAAGTCCATGCACAAGGTTTTGGAGCACCTGCTTGCTGCTCCACTGTCAATCTGCTGATCTGTGCTTGCGTGCCGTACACGGCCCTAACGGGCCTGATCTTGACTATATCAGCTGGTTTGGTTAATAAAGCATGGCTGACGATGACATCTTCGCGGACTTGATAGGGGCCAGTGGCTTCAAACCACTCTCAAAGCCAACTTCTCCCCAAGATCAGCAGCAGCAGCCGTTGAGCGCGCACCAGCATGCTTCTAGCTCTCCTAAGGCAGCAGCAGCGGCTCTTAGGAGCTCACTTGCAGGCCCCAAGGAGCCAGTACTGCCCGAGCCAGACCTGCTGGACTCTGCACTGAGTTCAGGGCCGGAAAGCAGAGTGGACGCTAATGGCAACACTCAGCAGCCGCAGCTGTCCAAAGAGGAGCTTGAGCAGGTTGTGCGCGGCGTGGTGGACGCTGCACTGGAAGCTACAATGTCCAAGTTTGTGCGCAGCTTACGCACGGTGCTGGAGGATATGGGTCGCCGCATCGAGACCACAGGCGCAGCCACAAGTACTTTGAAGGACAGCCTCGAGGCGCTGCGTGAGCAGATTGACGCGCAGGCGGGCAACGTGCACGCACGCTTCACAAGTGTTGACCTGGCAGTCAAGGAGGTTGAGCGGGGTGTGCAGTCGCTGCGTGACAAGCAGGAGCTGCTAGAGGCGCAGGCCATGCTGGCCAGGCTGTCCACCAAGCCAGATGCAGATGCAGCAGCAGCAGCAGTGCACAAGCAGCCTGACACGCCGCAGTCAGGCACAGCAGCACCAGCAGCACCAGCACCAGCAGCAGTTCCTGCAGTTGCAGTGCCAGCAGCTGCCGCATCTGCGCCACCAGCAGCAGCTGTTGCTCCAGCACCGGCAGCAGCGGAGGCACACGCTCCTGCCTATGCGCCCGCCCCAGCAGCTGCACCAGTGCCGCAGGCACCTGCTGCAGCACCGCCTGCACCACAGCAGGTGGCACCACCGTATGCGCCCCCACAGGGGCTTCCTGCTGCTCCCGCGCCAGGCTATGGGGCACCCCCACAAGGCCCTTACGGCAGTCAGCCAGGCATGAGTGCGCCTCCTGCAGCCATGCCCGGTCCCCCGGGGCCACCAGCAGCAGCAGGACCACCCTATCAGCAGCAGCAGCAGCAACCAGGCCCTGGCCCCAGCAGCACCGCCAGCAGCAGCAGCGGCTATGGCATGCCGCCCGCTGGCATGCAGCCAATGCAGCAGCAGCAGCAGGGGCCTCCGCAGGGGCATGGGCCACCACCCATGCAGCAGCAGCAGTACGGGCAGCCACCCCCACAGCAGCAGCAGCAGCAGCAGCCACAGGGCCCACCCCCTGGGGGCCCCATGGGGCCTCCTGGCCCCGGACCCATGCAGATGGGGCCCGCGCCACCTATGGCGCATGCGCCGCCGATGTATGGCCCACCGCCCGGCGCGCCCATGCAGCAGGGCCCGCCGCCTGGCCCGCAGTACCCTGCTCCCGCTGGCGCGTACCCTGCGCCGTTCAGGACGGGCTTGGGCCCGGCAGGTCCGCACCCACACGTGAGTTTGCTCTTCTTCGTGGTCCACCCGCCGTAATGCCGGTGGCTGCGTGTGTGATCTACTCTGTAGCCCGGGGGGGCGGGGGGGGGGGGTAGCAGCTGCATGCATGTCTGTGTGCTGCATCGTTGCAGTACAGCACAGCAGGTGAAGAGCACTCTGTGTGCCTGACTGTACGATCTCATGTATGTCTTGGTAGCATTTGCGGTCCTTTTGTTTCCTGTGTGTCTGCGCGCTGAACGTATGACAACTGGGCTGCTACAATTGTGTCGCCAATGAGCTGCTCCCAGCACATTGCGAGCGTGTTTGCTTGCACACTCTGTGTTTGCTTGCTCAGAACTCCCCGTGCACACACGCTTGCACCAGCACCGGTAAAGTGTGCATGCCTGCACCAGCCTGCTGCACCTGCACACTCAGTGCTCTGCCCTGCTGATCTCGACACTCCGCACCTTGCAAACAGCCCTCTCGCCACACACAACCGCCTCACCATGCAACATGCCTGCGACCTTGCTCCGCACACCGCCGGCACTGCAGGCTGGCCCCCTCCGGGCCGGGCCAGCGGCGGGCCGCAGGGCCCGGGCGGGCCGGCCATCCAGCAGGTGTCACTCGACAAGGTCGTCTCCGACATCGTGGCCATGGGCTTCAGCCACGGGCAGGTGATGGGCGTCGTGCGGCAGCTGCAGTCGAGCGGGCACGCGCTGGAGATGAACGTGATCATCGACAGGCTCATGGCGGGCGGGCGCTGAGCAGCAGCCGCAGCGGCAGCAGGTGCAGGGCCTCGTGTGCAGTGAGCAGCTGCAGCTGCAGCTGGCGCTGCATGAGGCGGCGGCTGCTGTTAGGCAGCTCTGCAGCAAGCGCCCGGCTCTGGGGCTGCCGCTCTGAGCAGCCGCAGTACTGGCACGGGCAGGGACGCTTGTGGTCATGGCTTGGGCGGCAAGGCAATGCTGCGAGAGCTGCGGCGGACGGCTGGTGTTAGCTGAGGGTGGGTTGGAGGTGTGTGAGCTTCGAGGGCATGTACAGCAGCAGTTGGTTTGGAGGATGATGCGCAGCAGCACTGAGATGGTGTTGGGCGTTGTTGGCAGTGCTGATTCGGCAGAAGGAGAGGCAGTGGTTATGGCTGCATGCAGCTGAATGATGTGGATTTGTTGCAAAAGCGGTCACTGCGCTGGCGCATTGCTGGCCGTGCATGCTGTGAAAGGACACGGCACCAACAATGCATGCAACGCTACCGATCAGTTGCTGCATGTAAGATGTGGGGTGGTTGGTGTGCGGCACCTGCTGTGCAGTTGCATATGGTCGTTGCAGGCAGCAGTGCAGCACTGGGGTGCTTGATGGAGCATGCAGATGGTCAGGTTGTGCTGGCACTGTTGCTGCAGCGTGCGGCTGCGGTGGCGCACTACATATGTTGAGCTGTTCGACACCTGCAGCTGGTCCTGCACCCACACAGTGTTTGTTGTGCGTCATCATCATCATATAAAAAAAACTCCAGCCATAGCATCAGCGCCATCGGCCCCGCGCCCCAGCGTGTTTGTTGTGCGTGTTGGGTGTTTCATCATCATATTACCCATTCAAGCCATAGCAACAGCAGTGTTGGGTGTTTGTGAGGTCAGAAACGCCGGAGACTGCTGGTACAGCACGCAGTGTGAAGCCACGCTGTGGTGACAAGCACGTGGGTCTTGGTGGAGCTGCTGCTGGTAGGCCAATACCTGTGCATGCAAGGTGTTGCGTGATGTGAATGTTTTGGGCTTCTAGCATACTAAGCAGTATGTCATGTGTAGGTGCAGGTTAAGCGCAATGCGCTGTCAGAGCAGGTGCAGCTGTTTGGTGTTATCCAGCTCACTTTGGGCTGCCATGCAGTGCTGCCCGCAGTGCTTGACAGGACTGCCCATTAGCAGAGCAAGCTGCAGCATGAAGGCGGGCATGGCAAACACAGCAGCCCTCCATACAATATTGGGGTGTCGGAAGGCAATGTAGTGCATCACACGGCAGTTCTATGCCAGTTTTATGCAACCACAGTTGCTCAGTAATAATGCTCAACAATATATTGTACAATGGTGCATATTGTCATGGTGGGCGGGCAGCCGATGCATGTGCTCATTCATGGTTGAACATATCTGCTCTTGGCAGATGCTGAGTACGTGCGGCGATCATGCAGGTCGGTATATTTGCAACTGGCATTGCTTGCCTACCGCTGGCACTGCTCTGGTGGCTTATCGCTCGTTGCAACCTTTTGCTTTGAAAAGCGGGAAACTGCCCGAGTCCCCTTCGTCACTCCGTCAAGCCTACGAAAAACGTTCTTTTGTGTCTGAAAGGGTGGTTGTGGCCCCCTACAGCAAACCGGGGTTGCGGGGCGAATAACAGGTACAAAGTCATGACTGTGTCTTCGTGTGTTCGTCAGGGAGTTTGTGTGTGTGCTAGTCGCGACGGCTTCCACAAGCTGCTGCTGATCATGTACTGTCTCGTGCTGCACGAGTCGTGCATTGCCTTGCCCGCAGTGTCACTCAAGCAGGTCACCCAGCAGTTGATTTCCCCGAGCAGTGGCCTTAGCAGCGCTTGCTAGCTTGCCGAAATAAATTGTTAAGCAACATTAAGTCCTTACAGGGTTGGAGTCAGTGTCTACAGAGGTCCAGGGCCACAGAATCCGACGTTTTGGCGTCAATCAGTGAACGCGTAGGGCTGAGTAGGGGACGCCAACGGGCGTTATGGAGGCTGAAATTGAAGAATCAGCCTCTTCTGGCACAGCAGGGTACGTCGTGGGGGTCGTGAGCGCCCTGGCAACGACTGTTCATGACACTTGCTCCCCGCGCAGTGCTCTGATCTACGCATTGTTTGCGCAGGCTGGCAAACAAACTGTTCTTGGGCGGATTGAGCTGGCAGACGACGGAAGGTGGGCCGGGGGAGCGCCCAGGTGACTCCTCAGCAAGTGGCACTAGAATGCAGAGATCACTGACCTTGCCGTTTGCTGCCGCAGATACCATTCGTGCACATTTCGAGCCCTATGGAGAAGTTACTGAAGTGGTAAGTAGCGGCCTGGACGAACGTTGGAAAAAGAGCCCGCCTCTGCCACGCGACTGACGTTTCCTGCTTTGCTCGCAGATCGTAATGCGCGACAGATTGACAAACAAACCGCGTGGTTTTGGTTTCATCACCTTCAAGGACCAGGAGGCTGCAGACAATGCATGCGACGACACGCACACTCTGGACGGCAGGACGGTGGGTACAGCAGCAGCAGCAGCAGCAGCAACAGCAGCAGCAGTGCTGTTGCACAGCAGGACGTTTGCCGCCATCGGATGCAGGGGCTGTGAGGTCTCGCGGCTGCTGACATTGCTGTGCTTGTGCTGCAGATTGATGCCAAGCGCAGCCTGCCCCATGGCCAGCACAGCAGCCCCAAGAGCAAGAAGATCTTTGTGGGCGGACTAGCATCTGAAACAAATGAAGGTGAGGAACACACACACAACAGTAACAGCAACACAGCAGTGCAGTGCTGCTTTTGTCCTGCGTGAAGCAGTGGCAGGGACGGCAGGTAGTATGTAGAAGGACACAGCACTGCACAGTGGGTGCGTCGTGCAGCAGTGACGCAAGCTGCGCACGTCAGCAATGCTCACCGCAGCTGCTGCCCTCGTGCTGCTGCTGCTGGTACTGCTGTGCTCACCGCTTGTGCTGTTTCACTGCCTGCTGCTGCAGAGGACTTCAAGCAGCACTTTGAACGATTTGGCCAGGTGGTGGAGGCGCAGATAATGGTGGACCACACCAGCGGCAGGTCTCGTGGCTTTGGGTGAGCCAGCAAACTGATTACAGCAGCAGCCACGACAGCACTTTGCCGGTTTAGTCCTGCTGGCAGCAACAGCAGCAGGGTGGATGTTCACGCTCAGCGGACGCACAGCGCACTGCGATAGGCAATGGAGTGTCAGCAACGGCGCTGAGCAGCGGTGGCTGCTGGCTGTTCGGCTGTTTGGAGACAGGGGGCACACTCAGGCTGAACGCAAAGCAGCTTGGCAATGGTGCTGGCGATAGCGGCACTGCAGCACAGTGCACGCAAACTGGGGATGAAATTGTTCTGCAAGCGAGCAGCTGCTGTGGTATGCAGGGGGACACCTTGCACTCTGCATCATCCTCACCACACCTGCTGCTGCTGCTGCTGCTGCTGCTGGCTGCTGCTGCTGCTGCTGCTGCTGCAGCTTCATCACCTTTGAGGACGAGGAGTCAGTGTCAGCAGTGTTTAATGCAGGCTCCATGCAAGAGCTCAACGGCAAAAAGGTTGAAGTCAAAGCAGCAACCCCTAAGGGTTCAGGGCCCATCGGCAGAGGTCCAGGGCTACTGCCAGGACGCGGTTTGGGTTTTGGCCCTGGCCGCGAGGTTTTGATGACCGGGAGGTATCCTGAGGGATACCCATATGGCATGGGGCCTACTGGCTACCACGTGCCCGCAGGTGAGAGCAAACCTGTTTGTCAGCACTCGGTGCAATTGGTCAATGCTCATCAAGCTATATGTGCTGGTTGCACCCAGGTATCGGCCAAGTTCAGAATTATAGTGCGGCAGCAGCACGTTGGGCTGAGCAGCGGGTGCTGCCCCGCAAGCAGGCTCTCAACTTCTTACAGCAGCAGCGGCAGCAGCACAAGGATATCATAGCAACAAGGGTGTACTTATGGCGATGAGGTTGCAGTGTCAGCATTGCATGTGGCTGTGTGGCACTCGTGCCTGCCATCTGGCATGGAGGTTCCAGTACCCCACGGCCACATTGTGCTCATGTGTGTCTGTGGCCCTTTGCTGCAATTGCGCAAGCAGGCTACATGCCAATGCCGGGTTACGGCGGGTACATGCCTTACCCCGGCGCTTTCCCAGGCCTGATGATGGCGCCTGGCTACAGCGGCTACCCCTACCCTGGCTACCCGTACGGCTACGGTGGAGCAGCAATGCCCGCAGGATATGGCGCAGCAGCAATGCAGCAAGCCCAACGCGCTCCAAGCTTACCCGGCGCGCAGCAGCAGCAGCAGCGGTGGCAGCAGCAGCCTCAGCCGGGGCAGCAGCAGCAGCAGCAGTCGGCCGCGGCGGCAGCAAAGGGGCAGCACGGGCTGGGTGCCAAGCGGGGCATGACTCAGCGCAGCAACAGCGACGATGTGCTTCAGCAGCAGGACGCTGCAGGTTCCAGCAGCAGCAGGCAGCAGCGGGAGGCTGCGGCTGCAGCCGTAGCAGCAGCGGCGGCCGCGCGGCCATGAGTACGGTGCTCATGCAGCTGCTGGTGATGCTCGTGGAATGGCTGGTTTGCAGCAGCTGCTTGCCTTTGCAGTGCAGCATCTCTGCTAGTGACTACTGTTAGTGTGCGCCGGGCACCTTCTTCCCTTTTGGTGTGTTTTAAGAATGTATGGCCAAAATAACACAACAGCAGCGGCCGGCATGGTTTGGGCGCTGCGGTGTGGCAGTCTCAGGAGGTGATGAGTCTTTTCAATGGTTTGGGTGTACGGTGTGAACGCAGCAGCATTGCACGCAGAGTGGTGAGCGAGGAATGCGCTTGGCAGCTGTTCCCTGTACAATTACGCATAATGTGCGATTGGAACTCCTTGCATGCAGTCGAAGCATACACGCATGTTTGAGGTTTGATATGGTTTAGTGATCGCACCATCTTGTACGATGTAGTGCTGTGGGTGCACTGACGCAATGGCAGCAGCAGCTGCAGCAGATTGAAGAGATGAGCAGGTGCTGCTTGATGTGCCTGTGCTCGCTTGCTCATGCCATTGCCTCGCCAACCCAATCAGGCACATCATGCAGCAGAGTGGGTTGATGATGCAAGGACAGCACTAGTTGCTGCCAAGCCATCTGACAACAGGCACTTCTGCATGGAAAGACAGCCTGCATGAGGTTCAGCCTGCATGTTACTTGGTGGTGTCGGCAGTAGCAACTATAGTTCAGTAGTTAGGCTGAAGGCATAGCATCCAGCATTACTCTGCAGACTCTAAGTGCACTTTCTTCTGTCTGCTTGATGGGCGCACATTCGCCCCACGGCTCAGCAATGCAACTGTAGCTGCAGCTCGCTTGAGCATGTGTTGGATTGATGTGCCGCATTTGATTGGGGTGTTGTTGGAATGGGTGCGAGAGAGTGTATTTTGTATCGGCTGGCAGGGTTTCTTGCGTGTCTGTGCGTGCTTGAAACTGTGAAGGGGGCTGTAGACAGTGCAGCGTGTGGTGTACGGTAGGACTCTGCAGGCGCATCTGGTTTGGAGCCGCAGCGTGCCCGTGCTGCTGCGGCGAGTAGCTCTGCATCACAAGTGCGCATGTCTGGGTCCAGCTGCCTGCAGAGCACTGATAGCGGCGCAGTGCTGCTTGCCACTTTCATCTGTTGCGTGGTGGCTTTACGTGACGTAGCCTTCTTTGCTGGATGCATGCGCATTTGCTCCCATTTCTGAGGCTGCCAAAATCTTAGCCGCAGGGTAACATATACGTTTTAGTCGAGCGGTGTGCTTCTTGGAGCAGTGTACAGCATTTACCATGCGCCCGTCGATCAGGAACTTGCTGACCGGCCAAGGCAAAGCATTAGTTACTGACCGGCCAAGAGAAAAGAATATGCAATCCTCGGCCCTTTCCACAGTGCATATGCGGCATAAACTTCAGGAAGCACTACGCAGCCTAGCCTTCTCTTGTCTGAACACTGGAAGGCAAATTTTTTTACCAGTGTCCTGAGACCAGCTGCTGCTGTCAGCCTCGAAGCTGAACCTTGGACAAGGCCTGCGGCTGGCATAGGCCAATGGCAGACACAGACGCTGTATCAGACAATCTGTAAAACGCATGTCATTTTGCACAGGACTATGATGCCTCATCGCCAGCAAAAATTGTCGCTGACACCAACCGTTGCGTGTCGCCGAGCGTTTGCATGCAACCGTTGATCATGGGCTGTCACGGTGCTGCCACGGTGCTGCCTACAGGAGAGAGATTTTGCAACGCTTTTTGACATTGGCTGCCTGGCGTGTGTAGCACTGCTGCACTCAAGTGACCTGTCGCGTGTGAGTGACTGCTGTTCAGTATGCGATGCCTGTTGTCGAAGAAGCATGGTTGTAAATCACCCAGCTGTATAAACAGTGCCCAGGCATCTTGCAGCGCAGCATGTGTGGCTTGAGACACTTAATGCTGCTCTTGGTTGTGCTGCTGCAGCTGCAGCTGGGGAGCGTAATTCTTAATAGCTCTGCTGCTCAAGCAAATGCAGACACTAGGCAGCTTGTATCGCCGAGCAGCAGCAATGCCTTTCCCTTCAGCGCTGTGGGGCAGCTTGCCAATGGCTGTACAGGCTTTCTTATTGGCCCCTGCCATGTGATGACAGTCGCGCACTGTGTGGTGGAACCCTGGAGGGGCATCTGGTGGAAGGGCCTAGACTTCTACCCCGGCAGGCAAGCCGGCTTGCCACCAAAGCAGTGCTTTTGGAAGCTGTGGGTGGTGTTTAGCAGCTGGAAACGTCAGCATGGCGCAGCATGCCACAGCACCACCAGACAGATGGCCTTGCACCTGCAGCGAGCAGTATGCAGCAAGGCCACAACGAAGCATAGCCAACCAAAGACCAGGCCCACACAGTTGTTGTACACACCATCAGCAAGGGGTTGCTATGGTGTTGTCAGGTGCAGGGTTTGCGCCAACAAGCAACTTGATGAGCCTTGGAACCTGCTGCTGCCGCAGCTGTGGGTTCTTCCGCACGTCATCTGCTCAAGTGCCACTCGCTTGCACAGCTTCATGCCTACTGCAGCTTGATATAGTGTGTCCTGACGCTGCTGTCTGCATTGACACTGCCAAAATTTTCAGCTGTTCTTCTTTGTACAGAATCAGAAGATTGACCGTTTGCTGCTGTTTAAGGCAGTGTCTGACTAAACGCTTGAGAGTCACATTTCCTCTCATTCCCGGGTAATTTTACTGGCCATACACTGCACCATGACTACCATATTACTTGGCCGCTGCTTGCAGGAATGTGCCAGAAACGGACACAGCATCCGGATGGACACCCCTAGGTGTAGCACACAAGCATGATGTCGCCGTGCATCCAAACTGGACAAACAGTGCATCTGGCATGCAGGGCAAGCCAGCAGCAGACGCTGCCATCATCGTGACAAAGCAATCAGTCGGCAGAATGTTGGGTTGGCTGGACCATCGGATACCATCATCAGCTACTGTTGCAGCGGCAGTTGGTGCCAGTGGCCAGTCTGGCAGCCGCACTGCATCATCACTGCAGCCTCAGCAGCAGCAGCAGCAGCAGCAGCAGCTGCTGCTGCTGCATGCAGAGGAAGCTAGGCTTGGCCGACAGGTGCCCAGCGCAGCATTGGTGGAGCAGCTGCTGGCAGCAGCAGGCCTGTCCTTGCATGTGGTGGGCTACCCGGACAACAAGAGCAACGGCAGCATGTGGCAGCAGTGCTGCTCGAAGCTGGACTGGCAACTGCAGGTGGGCGCTTCAGTGGAATCGATTGCCGTGTTGACGTGTCACATGCATGGCTGGTCAACTGACCTGTCAGTGGCTGCCATGCCAGCTTGCAGCGGCAATGGTGCGAGGGCCGCTGCCAAGCTGTGTTTGCTAATGTTGCCATGAATTGATGCCATGAGTTCACGCAGAAGTGCAGTGGACACATACCATGCCACATATAGAGTTGTGGAGACCCACAGAACTGCCCAGCACCGCAGCTCTGCGCTCTGGTGGCGCACGCCAACCTTCTCATGAGAAGAACAGTCTGCTACACGTACTCAGTGAAGTGCTGTGCTGACCCATTGCTACGTCAACATGCCAGTGTTGACGGACTTCCGGTGCCGTGTGATACGCGTGTCGGCCTTCTTGGGTTACTGTCTGGCATCAAGCCTGACACTACTTGCTGCCTTGTGCGGCTCTGTGACTCACAAACCACGGTGGTTGCTGTATGTATTTGCAGGGCAACCTGTTATGGCACGATTGCTCTGTGAGGGGAGGCAACTCAGGCAGCCCCGTGTGGGTTGTCTGGCCAACAGAACACCCCGCAACATCACCATCAGCAGCAGCCGACGGCACAGCCAGCAGTAGCGGCAGGAAGCTGATGCAGCAGGTTGGCAGCGGCAGCCGCCGCCATGCGCTTGCCGCTGGGGCATTAAGCAGCGTCGCTGCAGCTGGGCGTGTACAGGTCGTAGGTGTGCATTCTTCGTCCCTGAAGCTCCCTTACAACAGCCAGGCGGGTGCCTTTGCTGAGGCGCTGTACGCACAGCAGGCCAGCAAAGCTGCTGCTGCCGGTGCTGCAGGCGGTGGCTTGTCAGAGGGCGACAGTGGCAAGGGTGGTTTGCTGCACGCGCATACTGATGTGTGTGTGGGTGGCGCTGGTGGCCGAGAGCCAGACGGGGTGAATGTGCTGCTGCCAGTAGCAGTGCCTTTCACAGCAGACACATATGCATGGATAGATAACGTACTGCAACAATACACGTGCTCTAGTGGCTGAACAACGTGGCATGTAAGCACAGCTTGATGCCATGTCTGGGAGTGCACGCTGCAGGTAGCAGACCACCTGTGCATGATCGCGACTCGGCCACCCAGTTGCGGTTGGTCTACACAGCGAGGGTTGCTGTGCATGTGAACCAACGCAACCCGTACCACCATGGTCATCATCATCATCATCATCATATTACCCATTCAAGCCACAGCATCAGCGCCATCGGCCCCGCGCCCCACCGGGGCGGAAAGAGGAGGGAGCACTGCTCCAGAATGTTTGCATGCATTGCGCACATCCCAAGACTTGACAAGAAAAGCAGCAATACACGGTGACACCATCAGACATCTTCCAGAACTGCCCCAAATATCATCAGATACAAAACGCAACACCTTGATTGACGAATCAGCCATGGACAAAACGCTGCGCAACTTTTCAGCGCAAACAGGCAGGGATCTGATCTCAGCAAACATATCATCCCTCTGAGCACCATGGTCAAAAAGCATGAATGTAATGATCAATGTGTTGTTACTGACAGGCTCAAAGTAGGCCAAGAGCTGCTCTTGGCAAAACACGTGCCATCATGGCTAATTAATAGGGTGACTGAACCCATGCGCGGATAACACAACAACGGTATGTAGCACTGGATTTGTTACCTTGTGGCATTAGACGACCACACCGTCTGCAAACGCTTAGACAGCGCCGCAACATACTTTCTTTTCTCCAATCTTTTCTTATTGCTGCCAACCCGGCCTGTCATCACACATACCGTAACTGTAACACTGACTCATCCTAGCAACACTGACATAATAGCTGTCATTTCACAGCGTAGTGCCTCGGGCTGACACACTTCCTAGCAGGCATGCACACAGCAGCTGCAATACCTATTCACCCTGAAGATCACAACATACTGCATCTGTGCAAACTGTAACATCTGCTCAGTGCTAGCGCTGTGTGTAGCCTAGCTCTCTCCCCCTCCCCAAGGGAAGACCGAGGCACAAGCAAGACATGACACTCAAACAAGCATGGCAAAGCACAGCTGATGTATAGTAAAAAAAACAAAGCAACTCCGTCCAGACAGGGGCATGCAGATGCAGCACAGCGGTGGTAACAACACCAAGAATAACAAGCCAGGTAACAAAGCACCTCCCATCACAAGCACCGACAAAACACCCAACAGTGGGCTGTGGCGGGTGCGCTGACTATAGGCAGGCACAGATCTGTGCATGTGTTACGGCTGGATTGTAACACCCAACAGCAGCATCTGAGACTGACACGCGCAGCAACACCCTGGTCACCATCATGCACTCTCAACCATCACACCGCATCCGTCCCATACACCACCTGTGCCACCAATTTTTCTGAATGCGCTCTGTATTGTCCTGACTCTTTACAACGCATTGCAGTTGACGTGCTTGGTATGGTGTCAACTTCACAGTCTGAAGCACTGTAAACAGTGGTTCATGCAAGGCATGCTGGCAGAAGTACACTGCTCAAGCCTGCGCTGTGACCTGAACTGTGCAGAGCGCCCACTTGCTAGTCTGCCGTCCAGGTGCCAACGTTCTCGGGAGAGACTGCAGTGCCGCGCATGGCGCTTGGGTCCCTGAAACCGCGGTAACCGTCCTTGGCATTAACGTATGGCGCCCACAATGCTGCAACTTCCACACTACAGGTGAGCGACACCACATGTCACCCCGCAGCCAACGTGCACACTGGCTCACGGCAGGCTGCATCAACAGTTCATCATGTGGCATGGTGCAGCTGCATCAGCAGTGCATCTGCAGCTGTCACCGGCATCGCTACAGCAGCCGCCCCGAGCTGGGCAGCCACTTGTCATCGAACCTGTCATCAGCGCCAGACCCAAAACTGGCTGTAGCAGTGTGGCCGTCGACCTGGCTGTAGCAGGGCGTGTAGTGTGGCTCTGCACCGTACCGCAGCACATTTTGCACCGCCGAGTGCTGCTCAGAGATGAAGGCGCCTGGCCAGCCGCCCAGTGACGCGGTGCCAAAGTGGGTGCGGGGGCCGTCACCCAGCAGGTGCTTGCTGTAGCGGGTGATGTGTGTGGGTCCGAGAATCTGGCGTGCAGAGGTAGCTCTGGCAGCAGGCAGAGGGAATTTGCAGGCAGACCACCAGAAGCAGCAGCAGCAGCAGCAGCAGCCAACAGAACAGCAGCAGACATGTAAGCAACGAAAATGATCCAGCTTGCGCTGCCGCTTAAGACACAGCCAGGCATGCCACGCACACTTGACGCTCGGAGCTGCAAGAGGTGCACAGTTCTGAGCAGCGAAACCTCCATTACTCCAGTGCTTGCGTGCCGGTATATGGACATGTGAAGGCCGCCTACTGCTACCTGCTTGCATGCAGCACTGTGCTGATTGATCTCTGCACAGTGTCAGCGCATTGCACGTCCGCATCAGCAGCCTGAACCCATCCAACTCCTGCATGCAGCATCACGTTTGCGACAAACGAAGGCATGCAGTAACACGTCCGGATCCGGCTCACACTAGCACCACACCTTCGACATGCAGCGTCGCATGGCTGTGATGCACCAGACGCATGACTCTCAAGGCAGCACACCTGTCGCTGCTTGCCAGACGCTCCCAATGGTCCTGCCCCCTGCCCTGCATGGTGGGGCTGCAGCTGCTGGGCCGCACCGCAGCCAGGTCCGGCTTGTAGGCAGGCCCCGGTGACTCGCCAAGGTTCTCGTGCCGCGCATGGTGTGAGGAGATGAACGGGGCTTTCCTGCGGGCAGGCACGCAAGCAGCCAGGCAGCTCAGCAAACAGATCAGCTGGATGTGGGGAGAGCACGAGTGTAGTTAGCGCGGCTGCTTGCTACCGCCTGCCTGATTCAACAAGGTCAAACTGAACCATGGAGGGAATGTCAAATCGACCTGCTCAGCGGGCTGTGCATGTACATGTGCCACTCCTCCTGATTGATAATGTCCGAATCATCATCCAGCAACTGCCACTCTTGCAAGCACATAACGCTTCGGTTGGTGATGCTTCCATGGCGCAAGCTGCTGGTTGAGTTGGGTGTGTCGCGACATGCATATACTTGATGCATACTCTGAGAGACTTTACATTTATCTGGATGGACACAATATCTTGTATTGTGCGCTCATCATTTCTCTGTCAGGCTTCAACACTGTGCTCATTTGGGGTGGCTCATACCATCGAAGATGGTGACTGGACCCACGTGTAATTACTCTCTCTCTCTCTCTCTCTCTGAATAATTTCCGAATCATCATCCAGCAACTGCCACTCTTGCAAGAACACAATGTCCAAATCATCATCCCGCAAGTGCCACTCTTGCAAGAACATAATGCTCGAATCATCATCCAGCAAGCGCCAATCTTGCAAGAGGTGCCAGCATGCTGCAGCAACGTCCCCGCACACGCCTCAAAACTGCTCACCTGCCTGCCAGCGCCCTGCAAGCCTTGGGCACACTGAACGCGGGGCAGCTCTGCGCGAGCAGCAGGCTGCGGCCGTCCCTTCCGACAGGCACGTCGTAACTGCCGGGACCAGGCACCGACCAGCTCGGCGCCTCACAAGCGCGGCATGCGGCAGAACCCGCTGCTGAGCCGCCGGCCGGCGCTGCGGCTGCCGCCAACCCATCTTGCTTTTGCGACGAAGGGCTTGGGCACTGGCAGCATGAGGCTCCCTGCAAACTGCTGCTGCAGCTGTGCAGCAGCAGGCGCTCCCTGCTTCCCACATCAGACTTCGCCCATGTGCCGGCAGCGCTGTGGCTGCACCTGGCAGTCATGCACAGTGCGCCGCCGCCGCCGCCGGTGCAGCTCTCCTTGGTGCTGCCGTAGGAAATGGGTCTGCCGTCACAACCGCAGCAGGCACTGCCGGGGTGGTAGATCGGCCCTGGGCTGTGCACGGCCTTGGCGAAGGCTTCGTTGTAGGAGCCCTCGTATCGATCAGCAGCAGGGAAGCTGCCGGTTCCTGGCCTGGCCGGCAGCAGGGGTGTGCCTTTGCGGTTGGTCTGATCCACACAACATGCAGCAAGCACCAGTGCAGGAGCAGCAGCAGCAGCAGCAGCAGCAGCAGCAGCAGCAGCAGCAGCAGCAGCAGCAGCAGCAACAGCAGCAGCAGCAGCAGCAACAGCAAGGAAATTGTAGACCAACCCCCGCTTGTCATGTCATAACAACACCTGAAGTACAGCTGTCACCATAATGAACGAAAGTTGCTGGCTTTGACTTTGTCACGGTCTGTTTGTGCCAAAGGAGCAATGGCGGCAGTCGGTCAACGCCAACCCGGAACTATAATGAGGTTATAAAACAGACTCTTGGCTGCCCCAACCAGCATTGACAGCACCGCTGGAATAACAGCATGGTATCAACGCTCAAGGTGCTTTTGCCAAAACGTCATCATCTGCATGTCCCTTGCACCTGCGGTGTGTAGTGCCCTGGACCTGGAGAGTAGCGCCTGGGCTTAGTCAAGCTTTGCAGCCACCCACATGGCCTGCAGGACATGATGCAGCACAGCAGGACTCGCTGCTGTTCACAAAGCGCACCGCTGATGGTGCAACAGCACTCCAGCATGACAAGCGAGCTGCTGCCGCGGCTGCAATGCAAAGCACAGTAGTGCAGTTGCAAACAGACAACAGCTGCACCACCGGATCATTGCAAGTGCATGGCATGTCTGCGACTGCTGAAGCTGAGGCAGGTATACAGCAGATGCGCTGCTCACCTGCTGCGTGGCTCAGCACTTGCAGACCTCGGAGTTGCTGCTGCTGCTGGAGGCGAAGTGCAGCTGTGGCCAGCTGGTGCTGCCGCCCCTGCAACTGGTAGCACTCTACTTGCAACTCCAGCAGCAGTAGCAGCCGGCCAACTTTTGAGCTGCGGAGACAGTGGCCTGCTCAGCATGAGGTCAGGTGTCCTGCAAGCCCTGCTGGCAGTTGCTGGTGCTGACCCTGTTTGTGGCCTGCTGGCGTTGGTAGAGCCAGCACTGCTGCTGTGCATGTTGCTGTTGCTGCTGGCAACCTTGTCCTGCAAGCTGCTGCTGGGCCTTGACGGCTGCATTGCAGCAGCCACTGGTGCTGCTGCTGGTGCTGGGCTGAGGATGCCTGAGTGCAGTGCCTTCAGGTACAGCTGTGAGCAGCAGCAGGACGTGCATGCATTGGTACCTCCTCGAAATTTTGACCAGCAGCGGGCAAGCAGCATCACACTTGCCATTGTGAGCATCGCAAGGGTATGAACTCCTGCAAAATTTTGTGCACGCTGAGCTATGGTGTGCAGATGCAGAGCAGCATCATTCCACCCAACGCATGCGGTAAGATGCAGCTGAGCAACGCTCACTTGAGTAAGCAGCTGTGCCTGTCCCTGTTGGCTGCTGCTGGCTTGGCAGCCTGCAGCTGCTTGCCCAACGCCGCGCTCCTGCTGCTGCTCCTGCTGCTGCTGCTGCTGCTGCTGCTGCTGTTCCTGCTGCTGCTCCTGCTGCACGCCAGCACTGCATGCATTCCTGTAGAGGGGCTGCTCCTGCTGCTGCTGCTGCTGCTGCTGCTGTTGTTGTTGTTCCTGTTCTTGCTTTTGCACACAGCTGGCTGACTGCTGCTGCACAGCTTCCGCTGCATTGTGCACAACTTCCTCCCTGGCAGCAATGGTTGCTAAGGCAGCCGCGGTCCCAAGGCTGTTGCTTGCAAACGTTAGAGCAGCTGCAAGTGCATCTTGGTCATCAAAGTCATCATCATTTGCATAAGAATATGCGCAAGCTGGCTCCAAGATGTCAGCTGCAGCTGACTGCTGTTGCTGTGCCGCATCCTCCTCTTCAGCAGCCTCTTCCTCAACCACCTCAGCCATGTCGGTACATAAATCACTGACCGGGTAGGTGCAGGTGTTCAATCAGACTCCTACGGACATGCTGTTCCGCAGCAAGTGAACAGCAAGCTTGTACTGCCTGCCCTTGACAGCGGCGAGTACAGTGCTTGTGAGAGCGTACACGCAGTCATAAACCCAATATGCATGTGAGTGTTTTGCTTACGCATGCCGCTGATTAGAGTTGTCAGGCCATCCAAGCGTGTCAATCATCCATCCTCTCGAACCCTAACTGGCACTTTGTTGCCCCGTTCGTTGATAGGCTCTACAGGGGTCAGCGCTATTCATATTTACATGTTAAAGTGTTTTTTTGTTGTATGCTGCTGCGGTACCTGTTAGTTGCTCACAGCACACTATCACCACACGCTTGTTGAACGCAGCACACTTGAGCACTGACATAGACCATAGGATGACCCAGAGTGTGGCCAAGGAGACGCTGAAGGGGCTGATGCACGCCCCTATCCCAGCATGCAGCTGTGCCAAGGGCTTAGCTGTCGGAGCTGTGCAGGCTTGGGATGCGCTGCGGGAGCTTGCTGGCATGCATGGGCTGTCATGCGGCAGCAAGCAGGGTGCACAATCGGTACAAGATAGCCCTAGCACACCATCAGCAGCATCAACCAGTCAACAGGTGCCGGCAGCTGTTGCAAGCGGTGCAGTTCAGGCAGTGGCAGCCACACAAGCTGCAGCGGCACGGCGTGGGCCCCCAGAGCTGTTGAGTGAGGTTGACGGCCTCGCTGCACAGCGGCATGCAGTGTACATGCGCAGCATACTGCTGCATGCGGGTGGTGGACCTTGAGTGCAGCTCACAACATGTACACAGCAGCTGTGGCAAGGACACGTGCACCCCCGCAGCAACTGGGAGCGGCAGCAGGCTCCGGCAGCGTCGGCCGAGGCAGGACAGCAGGCTCAGCCTGGGCAAAACGGCAGGCTGTGGTGTCAGCGGCTACTTCAAAAAGACGTTGTACGCGAAGGTTGAAGGCCATACAGTTGCGACCAGTACTACTGGCATGGTTAATGCAGGGCAGCATCCCCTTGCGGCCGTTCCAAGCTGTGACAGCGGCGGCGCCAGTGATGCCCTCTCATCAGTAGGGTGGCTGCCGTTTGCCTTGCTGGCAACAGCAGGTAGGAAGGGTGGTTGACAGGACTCGCTGCTGCATTGGCTTCTTGCAGGGCAGCACCACGCTACGGCTGGTTGTCTGATGGTGCAGGTAGCAGTTATGCAGCAGCACGGGCGTATGTGTGCCTGTAATACCACTGGTGAGCCATGTGCTGCATCCCTGCTGTCAGTGGTTTGGTGAGGGCGTTGACAGCCAAAGCTAGTGTTTGTCACGGCGTGGTCAGTATCAAGTCTCTGTGTATGCTGTGTCTGATGCTGATTCCTGCAGGCAGCGCAGCAGCAGCTCCCTGGCCTACAGTGGCTTCGGCACACACAAGTGTAGCTGTTCAGGTGGTGGTGAAGAGCTTGCATGGCATCACAAGACAGATGTGTTGGACGCTTTGCTCAAGCTTTCACGGCCTGTAGATGGTGGGTTTTGTTCGTTTGAGGCACTGCTATGGTTTTCTGCAGGAGATCTGGGTGATTCCATTTCAACCATCTGCACCAGTTCATGATAAAATCTGGGGTGGTGCATATGGCCGCTGTTTCTCAGTTCAAGCAAGGTATGTTCAGTCTCATTTTACCACAGGGTTGTTGTTTTCAAGCAAGCTGGTGATGACCACGGCAAGCGTTTCTTACTGAAACCAAGGGTTGTTCTTCATCACACAGCATAATATGTGAAGCAGCAGCAGCACTCTAGCATGAAGAAACACATGTACATCTTGAGTCTGCTTCTTCTTGACATGTACATCTTGCCGGTGGCTGATAGTGGCCAGGGAGAGGTCGTGGAAACTAAATAAGTATAGCATAGCATGCATTCTAAGTGTTTTACTTACAGGCATGTTCAAGGAGAAGCAGGCAGCAGTTGGTTCAGCAGGCCTTCTCAGCAAAGATGGGAGCACCACACTACGTAGTGCGCAGGAGCAGCTAAGCAGATTCCAGGAGCATTTCCAGGAGGTCTTCAGCAGCGATAGCGTATCTGCTGAGCAGGAGCAGCTCATGGAGCAGCCCATTTCCGGTGTGGAAGCCTCCCTCAAGGGCAGAGTCAGTCACAGCAGCAGCGAAGGTGATACGATTACCCCTGAAGCGGCGCATGTTTTCAGTAGCAGCAGCGACAGCAGCAGCAGTGGAAATGACCTGAGGGCAGCAGCATCCCCGCCGTCACCTGAAGAGGTGGCTGAGGCGATTGCAGCTCTTAGGAATGGTGCAGCAGGCGGTGTTGATTGCATCACTGCGCCTTTGCTAAAAGCTGGGCCGCTGATGGCAGAGTGGTTGCATAGAGTGATTTGTGCAGTGTGGGTGTCTGGCAAGGCCCCGGTTGATTGGAAGCGTGCTTTACTTGTGCCGCTCTACAAGGGCAAGGGCAGTGCTAAGCTAACAGGCAATCACAGGCCAATCAGTTTACTTAGCATTCCTGGCAAGGTGTATGCATTGCTGCTGCTCAGCAGGGTGAATGCCCAGATTGAGTCACAGTTGCTGGATTGCCAGAGTGCTTTTAGGAGAAACAGAGGTCTGTCAGATGCTGCATTCACCTTGCGAACGCTTATGTCTAAGTGTCGTGAGCACAAGCAGCCGTTGTACATGGCTTTTGTTGACCTGACAAAAGCATATGACTCCATACCAAGGCATGCACTGTGGTGTGTGCTACGAGCATATGGAGTTCATGACAAACAAGTACAGTTGCTCATTGATCTGCACACAGGCACTCAAGCAGCAATCAAACTGGCAGGTAGAGTAGGAGAGTGGTTTGATATCAGCACTGGGGTGCGGCAGGGGTGCGTGATTGCTCCTTTGCTGTTTAACGTGTTTTTTGATTGTGTAGTTAGGCAGGCGCAGGCAGCAATGCCAGAGGGCTGTGGTGTGCAGCTGTCTTACCATGCAAATGGTGAGCTGTTCCAACGGTCAATTGGTGCTGGTTCCTGCTTGTTTACCCTTTCCACTTTGTTGTATGCAGATGATATGGTGCTCATGAGTTGCTGTCAGGAGGAGCTTGAATGCATGCTCAGGATTGTGGATGACATTCGCAACAAAATGGGCATGCGTATTAATGCCAGCAAAACAGAGTTGTTAGCTCTGGCACCCTCTTCTACTGGTCCTCCGCCGCAAGGTGTGCAGCTGTCAGGAGGGGTGGCAAATTATGTGTCTAGCTTCGAGTATCTTGGCATTGTTGATACAACTGCCACTTGTGATGCAGAAGTATGTGCCCGCATAAGCAAGGCCAAAGGCAGGTTTGCTCAGATGCAGAGACTCTGGGGGATGAAGAACATGTCTGTGAGTGTGAAGATGCGATTCTACAATGCGTATGCCTGTTATCATGTTTGCCAGTGAGACATGGGCTTTGACTAAGCAACAGACGGAGCGCCTGGAGTGTGTACATTCTAGCTGCTTGCGGCAGCTGTTACATGTGCGGCTCTCTGATAGACACCGTCTGGTGAATATCAGGAAGCAGTGTGGCACAGTTAGCCTTGCAGAACACCTTGCGGCGGCTCGCCTGAGGTGGCTGGGGCATGTTGTGCGCATGGATGAGGGCAGGATCCCCCAAGTTGCTTTGTTTTCTTCATTGCATGGAGTTACGAAGCGGCCTAGGGGCCGGCCTCCAGTTCGGTGGCAGGATTGTGTACACAGCGACTTGCAGCGGCTGGGACTCCCTCATCAGATGGATGACCTGCGTGGTTACTGTGTTATGAGGGGCGCACGGCGTTCTATGGTCTACAGGGTTACACACCCTGAGGCGCGGGGCCGATGGCGCTGATGCTATGGCTTGAATGGGTAATATGATGATGATGATGACACCCTGAGGCCGTAGGGGCTCCCCTGCGGTTCTCCCGTTCCTCCTCCCACTACAGGCAGCAGCAGTCACTCATGAGACAGCAACGCCTACAGCAGATGTATCCGGTTTCTAGTGAGCCGTTTATGATTGCTGGTGTGGGCTGGCAGTGCCCTTGTGGGAGGATTCATCCCACGCGGGAGTGCACTGACGCTGTGGTCCAGCTCAGGGCCATCAGTGATTAGGGTTTGGGTATGATCATTGCATGAGAGATCTGTCAAGCGAGCGCTCTTGCGTTCAAGGTTTTGGCCGTATCTGGCCCTAGCTTGTGGGCCTGCGCCCACCGGTTAGGAACCACTGAAGGTGGTTTGGGAGCGGCTCTCCTTTCTTTTGGGTTGTCACTCTTGCTAGAAGGTTGTCACTGTTGCTAAAAAACGTGTAATTGGATTGATTGACTTACAGGTGCCACCAATAGTTTTGGTGTACCTGAGTCACCAGGGTCCCAGGATTTGTGGTGACATATCAATGGCATTGTATGTACCAATGTATGTCCATTGGTTGTATAGTCAGCAAATGTATGTACCATTGTATGTGCAGTCTGTTGCCACCATGGGGCCCTCGGCAGGTCACACCGGTGTATGACGGTGCTGCGCGGAGACCGTGGTTTCTGACGGTGCACATCTTTGATTTTTCATCACATACTCGTCACACATCAATAAGCATCAACAGGCACTACGTGCCTGTTCATGTTTGTTTATATGCATCCTCGCATGTGCTCGAAAATCATTCATGTACATGCATGTCGGATCATCTGACAGTGGCACTACTGTTTGTGGCAACTCAAGGTTTAGGTTTGACAAACAAAAAGCTGACACAGCTGCTTAACTATCGCAACCTGCTAAGCAGCGGCAAGCCACTCACCGACCCTCAACAACAGGAGGGTGTTAACAGCAGGGTGGGTCGACTCTTAACACTCTGTGACAGAGCCCGACAGACAGGGACATTGTGGCACATTAGGCCACAATGGCCACAGAATGCGCCCACAGGGCATAACTGCTAACTACAGAGCCCTGACGTGTGCAAGTGTTGCTTTAGGTGATTCATACTTTACTAGAACTGTTGCTGTACTGTAGCTACTGTGCAGCTGCTTGCTGTGCGTCGCCTGCAGTCACACGATCAAGTCGGTTCAGCAGTCCGTGCTGCGTAAATAAGTATTATAACTCCACATCATCCCTGAAAGAGCTGCTCGACTGTAGTAAGGCGCCACGATGGACCAGTTTGTGGAGGGGAAGAACCCGTACACTATTTTAGGGCTAGAGAAGGGCGAGCAGAGCACGCTTGATGAGATTAAAAAGGTAACTTACGGCTGTAGCAACCGCACAACGCTTGTGGCTTCTCTGGGATGTCAACAGAATGCTGCTGCTGTCGCGCTGCTGCTGCTGCCTGCTGCAGGCCTACCGCCGCTTGGCGTTGATTAAGCATCCAGATAAAGCAAAGAACAAGGAGACAGCAGGTAGATTTCTTCATCTGTAGTACAAACACCTGCGTCATGTGGCTTCTGCTGCTCACCAGCAAAGTACAACACGGTTCTGCAGTGCCTTGCTGACAGATGCACGCCATCCGTACGCCTTGCAGTCACCTTCTCGACACTTGATCAACAGCCACTACCAAAGGCGACTGGCATCATCCTGCCTTTGTTTACTTGCAGCACAAGAGTTTGATGAGCTCAAAAAGGCCTATGCCATCCTTACAGACAAGGCTGCACGGGCAGCACTGGATGATTGCCTCAAGTAAGTAGTAGCAGAAATACCGAGGGACAGCAGATGCAGCTGGAGCTGCTGCACGTCAGAATGTCGCTGTTTCTGCTGGGACAGCTGCCAGCGCTCGCGCCTGCAGCACTTGCATTGCCTGAAAGGAAGCAGCGGCTACAAGAGGTGTACGTGCAGGTGCACTTTATGCATACGGCACTACACTCTAGCTGCTCTGTGCGTCCCAACCTGCCTGCTTCTGCCGGTGCTTATGTCGCTGTTGAAACCCGCAGTGCGCATTCACGGCGTGAGGAGCGGCTGGCAAAGCAGGACGCCAAGCGGCAGAAGCTGCGGCAGGACCTCGAGCGCAAGGAGAAGCAAGGTGCAGCAGCAAAGAGTGAGGAGGAGCAGGCTCGTGCACGGCTCAAGGTGTGGGGCGGCTGACGCGCTGCAGTGAGGGTCACAGCAGACGGACAGCTGCCAGTTGGTGGGTAGCAACAGCACAGTCTGATCGACTTTGGACTCGTCATGCGCATGATGTTGCTTGAGGTTGCGTTTGAGCTGGCAAGCGCACAGCAGCACGAAAAAACAAAGTGGGCTGGCAGCGGGCAGTGTACATGCACAGAAATGAGATGGTATCATGTGCTGACGTTGCCGCTGTTGCTGCCGCTGCTGCACTGCAGGTGGAGCTAGAGGCCTTGCGGACTCGCGCGCAGCAGGAGCAGCAGGAGCGGCAGGCAGCGGCAAGCGCAGCAGCAGCAGCGCGTGCCGCCAGCGCTGCAGCAGCGGCGGGGTCGACTGGCCGGGAGGCAGCAGCAGCAGCTACAGAAGGCGCTGATGATGAGACGACACAGCTGCTGATGCGGACGGTGAAGGCAGCCTGGGACCCCAGCATAAGTGAGTGCAGCAGCACTGCAGTGCGCTAGTGCATTAGCGACCTTTAGGCACCATCGTACGTGCAGCAGCATATCTTCTGGTTCTGGTGGAGCCAGCTGCAGGAGTCTCGCACAGCATGTTCCAAAGCGTGTCACGGCAGACCTTTTGCTGTGGCTGCTGCAGCGTGGTGGCAGCTGTGTCCGTACGAGAGCACCACCCGGTACACCATTGTCATGGCAATGCACAGTATCCATGCTGTGCGTGCGGCCCTGCCCATACATGGCCCCATCTCCTCACAACCCAGCTCATTCTGCTGGGCAACAACAGGGACACCAGCCACTCTGTTAGCTCTGCTGTGAACCCCTGCACTGTGTGACCAACATCACTTTTGTGCTCTTGTCATCCTCGCTTCAACAGGCAACTACAGCACCGACAGGCTACGTCAGATCTTCTCAGCTAGCTGGAGCGTTGAAGATGTGATACTCAAGGACAGCGGCAGCAGCAGCAGCAAGAAAAAGAAAAAGGCGTCTGCACTGGTGGTGCTGAGCAGCCTGGAAGCTGCACAGCAAGCTGCGCAAGAGGTGCATGGCGACATGAAGAACCCGCTGCTGGTTACACCATACCTGAAAGTCATGCCTGGGGCAGGGCAGCAGCAGCAGCAGCAGCAGCAGCAGCAGCAGCAGGGTGGTGCACCTGTTGCTGGTAGAGGCAGCACGCCACCTGCAGGGACTGCTGCTGCTGCCGCTGCTGCTGGTGGTGGGAAGCAGCCGCTGTTTGCGAGTGGGCTGGCAGGCGCCACCAGCCGGCAGGTGCAGCGGCCTAGTAAACCGCTGTTTCCGGGTGAGTGATTGTTGATGGGCCAATAGGTAGAAATTGGGGGCTGCCTAGGGCATGTGTGATGCTGCAGCAGCAGTTTGGGCCTACTTGCAGCCACTGGCATGATTTGCCTGGCCGGTGCTTGCGTGGCCGTATAGGTTGCTTAATCACAGCAGGCTGCTCATCAGCATGCAGGAGTGTGTTGCATGCAGAAGGCTGATGATGCATGTAGCGATTACTTGTGCTGTGTAGATGGTCATGCACACTGCTGAGCCCAGGGATATAAGGCCGTAATTCATGCCATTCTCTGGGCTCCTCTTGCGTCCATGTCTGCTCTGCAGGTGCAGCACCCCGGGAGCCAGATTTAGCTGCAGCTGGGCTAGCAGCAGAAGCAGCAGCGGCAGCGGCAGCGCAACCGTTCAGCAGCTTCCCTGGCATGCTGCCAGGTCAGCAGCAGCAGCAGCAGCAGCAGCCAGGTGCAGGTAGCAGCAGCAGCAGGTTCGGGAGTTTTCCTGGCATGCCATCAACAGGGAACACAGCAGCAGCAGCTGGAGCAGCAGCTGGTGGCAGCAATGGCAGCAGAAGCACATTTGGGAGCTTTCCTGGTATGTCGGCTGGGGCAGGTACAGCAGGCGCAGCAGGCAGCAGCAGGTTTGGCAGCTTTCCTGGTCACCCTGATGTTGGGCAAGCGGCAGCTGCTGCTGGAGGCGCTGGCAGTGGACATTTGACTGTAAATGGTGTGCCAGTTGGTGGTGGCTATGAGGATGCAGTGCTGCAGAAGCTAAACCAGAGGGGCAGCACTGCAGGTGGCTCCGGCACCAGACAGTAGTGGCTGCATGATGTGCAGCTTGGAGCGAGAATGGTAATAGGTTTTGGCTACGTGAGTGACACTTACGGCTGAGCTGGATGAGGTACAAAGTTCGCAGCTGCTGACAGCGCAAAGTGGAAGTAGAGCGGTGCATGGCTAGAGAATCGCACACACGTCATCAGCAGAGGGTTCAGCATTAGGGTTGTGACAGGCGGTATGGCAGCACTGTCAGCCAAGACCATAACATCATAGCATGCTACACACAAGCCACGTTTGCGTAATGTTTTTGAGCCAAATAATGACATGACTTGTGGAGTGACAGCCAAGACAGAGAAAAGCCAGCAGCCAGCGTACTGCAGCTGATAGTGCCAAGCGAGCCAGATGTGGCTTTATCAAGGCGTTTTAAACGCAGGTAAGTGTTGGTGCATGATTACGTAACGTTGTCGAGCACGCGGCAGCAGTCCACGGTCTAGTGGCGCACGCATGGCCCTGCACACGCGCGTACAGGACAGTCCGCGTCACGCAGCATCATAGTCGTTGATTTTAGTGATTGAGGTGCTGATCGCTGTTCGCCCCAGCCAGACTGCAGTCTCGGGTGTCAGGTGCTGCGTGTACACGTTCCTGTGCCCACCGTGACGGGGTGCCATCTAGACATTTCGCATATGCGCGTGCTATCCATCTTGTCTGTTTATGACAAGTATGCTTAACCAACTTAGCTAGCTCGGTCCCGCTTCGCTCCTCCTTCACTTTGTCCTGCTGCTCTGCAGGCTTGCAGATCCTGCTCAGCATCTTTGGGGGATGGCTGTGTGCACGCTTAAAGCTGGTAGATCCAGAGGTGTGTCGCAGCACATCAGACGTGTCCATCAGCAAAATACACAAAGACACATTGAAGCTGGCTACACCATCTGCCAGGTTCATCTGCTACACCATCTGCTAGTTTTTTTCCTGGCAAGTTGGTGGTGTTGATATAGCCACCAGATGCACGCCTGTGGCGGGTCCTGCAGCATGCACCCCTACTCTTGCAGCGCACCAACAGCAGGCAAGCTGCCTGTGATGCACAACAACTGACATAGAAGCCTATGTTGTACCGCAGGTACTGTCAAGGCAGCTCAATGCCTTTGCTATGCGGGTAGGTGTGCTGGATGTGAGCCAGCATAGGGCCTGCAGCTGCTTCCGCCACATCAGGGTGCTGCTGGGAGCCCCCTAAGCTTCCTCTCGTGCATGTCGTAGAACGTCCACTACTCAAAACCTCTACTTCTGTTCTGCGAACGCTTCTTGTGCTTTGCCGTACCACCAGCAGTGCATGTGTGCCTAGCTGGTCTCAGGGCGCCCCCTATTGCTATTTTCCTGCAAACTTCCGTACCTGTCAGGCTGCGTTCCCTGCCTTCATCATCCACCTGCTGGGCATAAAGACTGATTTGCAGGACCTGGAAGCGTGGAAGTGAGTGGGCAAAGCAGGTGCTTCAGCCACATGCACTGCACAGTCGTGTGTAGTTAATCAACACATCCAGCACGCTGATGCACATGTTGCTGCATACCTGGTGTGCGTAGGCATAGGCAGCAGCTTGCTTCGTACCTGCGCTTCTGCCACGTCACTGGTGACACCTGCACGTGTCGCTGCTTGATGACTTCCTGCCTGTTTGACAGGGCGCTGGGGGTGTTCATTTTGTGGGTTCTCCTGATCCACGTGGGCTGCATAGCTTGGCACAAGCTGCGAGGTGGCAGCTCGACTGTGCAGACGCTGGGCATCAGTTGCCTGCTGCTGACCACCAATAACACAGGTGCGTAGTGTGCGTACATCGCTGGCTCAACAGCCAGCACGTCAGCGGCACACTAGGCCCCTTGCATGCACTGCCATGTGCCGCCGGATGATGCTGGCATCTGCTGCTGGTATGCTGTCAGATTCGGCAGCCGAGCCACGGTCTAGTTGCCGTGCCAATCATCAGACGTACACACGCTGCAGCTGACTGTGCCAAGTTTGACCTTGCAGGGGTAACACGTGCTTTTACTGATGGTTTGTGTGCCCTTGCTGGGCTGCTGCTGCCACTGCTGCAGGTTGCATTGGCTGGCCTGTGTTGATCGCTACAGTGGGAAGGCAGGGCGCAGCCCTGTCTATGCTGTTGGGTGAGCTGCTGCTGCCTGCCCGCATGTTGTTTCCAGCGAGCAGGGAGACCGCTCAAGCTAGTGCTGTCATGTATCGATCGAAGTCTATTTCATTCAGAGCCTGCCAGGGCTTGGCAACCCATGAATTCTTTGCCTTCTGACATGGGCGCTGTGTTGCTGCTGGCTAATGCTGCGCTCATCTAATTTGCTGCTCTCTTCGTGCTGTGCAGGTGTGCTGTTCTTTGTGCAGCTGCTGCCAGCAGCAATCACATGCTTCAAGTACCACAAGTTCCTGCAGGAGGTGAGGCTGCGGCAACAAACCCTCCTTGCTGGCTTGCAGGAAACCTGCCTGGCAGGGTAACTGGGCATGCCAGTTGTACTCGTGCCTTTTCTCACACATTCCTGTGAACATCGAGCGGTACTTGCAAAAGTTGCATGCCACTGAAGGTCTTGCAAGTGTCTGCATGCATGGGCGGGCGACTGTGCACCTGCTGCAGTAATTCATCATGGCGCCAAACCCATTGTGTGGGTGCAACGTGACCCTGCTTGCTGCTGCAGCACCAGTTGATCAGCTCCACCAGCAACAAGGCAGCAGGTGAGGCACCGGCTGCAGCACAGCCGCTGCTGCCGACCACGGTGCATCCTGCTCAGCAGACAGAGGAGCAAGGTTTCCCTCATGAGTTTAGGTAAGGGTGGTGGTGTCATCATCAACACGAGCCCGCGTGCATGCAACATCTCCTAGACCGTGTGCTGTCTCCTGCACGCAGCACCATGCCGCCCGAAGCCCGCATGTCAGGGCTGTAGCTTTGCTGTAGGCTTTAGGTGGGTTTCACACAGATTGTGATGCATGTCGCCGCTCACGCATATGGTGTTGTGCCGCAAATTCGCTCCATATGTGTGCAGGTACTGCTACTGGAGCAATGCAGACTACGTGCCTCCTAAGCCAGCCGCTGCAGCAGCAGGGCCTGGCAGCAGCTACAGCAAGCTGCGTCGCTCCAAAGCTGACAGGGCTCGGCCATACCCCAACTACGTTGAGGTGTGTGTTGATGCCAGCAGGGACGCTGACGATGCAGACGGGGAGCTCGAACACCACTGTTACGGCGGCGGAGGGCGCAGCAGCAGCAGGGCCAGCAGCAGCAACGGCAGCAGCGACGCAGCCCCCGTGACCCCTCGGCAGCAGGCGCGCACAGCCGAAGCCAAGGCTGGCAGCAGCGCCGCCGCGGCAGCAGCAGTGACGAAGGACTGGTGGCGGTCGGGCCCTGAAGGAGGCTTGAAGAAGCAGGAGGCAGGGCTGAAACGAGCCAAGGACAGCTGTGACTCCCTGTGCAGCCCATTCACAGCAGCGGGTGCGGTCGGTGGCAGCAGCAAGGAGGCAGACATGCAGCAGAAGCCGCACGTCGTGCAGTCGCCAAGGCCAGGCCAGCAGCTGGGTAACCTGACGCGCCGACTGTCGCGTGGGCTGGGGCAGCAGTCGACAGCAGCTGCTGCGGCAGCGGCAGCGGCGAGCAGCGCAGCTGGTGCATTGGTGCGTGCAGCATCGCTGAAGAAGCAGCAGCCGCAGCAGCGGGGTGTGCTGGCTCCCATGGGGGTGCCGCTGCTGTCTGGACATGGGGACGCCCCAGGCTGCGCAGGCGCTACAGAGCCGGCACTTGCAGGAACCAGCGCAGCGCCTGCGAGAGTGGGTGCTGCAGAGGGCGCAAGGGCTGCTGGCAGTGCCGACAGCTCAGCAGCAGCTGGCAGCAGCAGCAGCACTAGCACAGCCGCAGCCAGCGGCGCATGCGAAGCAACACCTGCTGCATTTGAGGCGGTTTGCACTGAGCAGAAGCGTGATGCCGCCCCGGGGTACTCGTGCGCTTCGTTTTGGTGCCGGCGCAGCAGCTTCGTTTGCCAAGGCAGCTGACAGTGCAATTGAGCTGCACAGTATGTGTGGCGAAGCCAACGGCGACAATCGCAGCAGCACCAGGAGGGTGCTCAGGGCAACTTCAATCCCTTCGAGGCACATGAGAGGCAGCTGCAGCAGCGCTCAGCAGGTGGCGGGGGCCTCGGTGCAGCAACTGCGCCCCGTGCTGCTGCAGCAGCAGGCCCTGGCAGCAGTGCACTTCTGGTACAGAACAGCGGCAGGACAGCGCTGCTGGGCCTGGGCGGTGCACCCGGCAGTGCTGGCGGTGCTGCAGCACAGCCAGGGGCTGCTGCAGCTGCTGCTGCTGCTGGTGGCCCCAAGGCTGCTCAGCTGGGTGCCTCCAGCAACGGCACGACTGAGCTCAGCGACGTGGCGCATGGCGCATCGACAGCTGCTGGCGCTGCTGGGGCCTTGTGTGCTGGGGACCTGGTGACGAAGCAGCAGGTGGTGCCGCAGCGTGGCTGCTTAGGGGCGTTCATGCGCCACCACCCGCTGCTGGTGCACATCACAGCGGTGCAGCTCAAGGTGGGGTGGCGTTGAGTCAGCATCACCGCGGGCTGTGTGCGATGCCGGTCCTGTGCTCGTGTGCTGCTTTGGAGGCGGTCAGGCGCGCGCACTGCTGCTGCTGCTGTGTGCATGGTATTGACGCGCCTGCAGCACTGCCGCAACGGATGCAGCGACGTCAACCGCCTGCATTTACAGCCCGCTGACAGCAGCTCAGCCTGCATCAGTCACCCGCCGTACGGCCAACACTCTGTCTGTGCTGCTTGCGCATCTGCCGCTGCTGCAGAGCTTCCACCTGTGGCTGAACGTGGTGGCGATCGCGCTCAGCGTGAGCGGTGCGCGCAAGTATCTGGACGCGGACTCGCCGCTGGCCCTGCCGGCGCTGGGCTGGCTGGACGGGGTGCTGGGCTGGTTCAGCTCCGCATGCATCCCTGTGCTGCTGTTTGCCAACGGGGTGTGGATGGTCGGGAAGGACATCACTGGCGGCAGGCGCGGGCAGATACAGGTGCGCCTTGCTCGCAGGACGCGCGCCGGCTGTTGGGTGTCCGCAAAAGCTGCGCTGTTGATGTGTCATGCGCCGCGGCCTGCCTATCGTACGCGCCGCAAGCGGTCGCGCATCAGGTAGCCGTGCGCTTGTGCGTCGCGCTTTGCAGCAAGCGAGCGCCTGACATGGCGTTGTTCCGGACACTCCTGGTCCCGCCAACTCCCTGCAGGTGGCGCTGCTGCTGCTCTTGAAGCTGGCGCTGCTGCCAGCCCTCATGGTCGGCCTGACTCAGCTGATGGGCATGCGCGGCGCGTATGGGCTGTCTCTGGTGCTGCTGTCATCCTGCCCGCTGGCCCCGCTGGCGTTCCTGGTGTGCCAGCAGTACGGGGTTGGCGCTGAGCTGGCGACGAGTGTGACGATCCAGGGGGTGCTGCTGATGCTGCCCCAGATGATGGCAGTCATCAAGATCAGCCAGGTGGGTGCCGCACTCGCCTGAGACAACAGGTGTTGACGTGAACCAGGGTCGGTAAAGGTGCATGTGGACGTTTGTTAGGCATGTCTGCGTGGCTTGGTGGTGTAGATCAGCCCCCAGGTTGTCGTTTCATGGAATGGCAGTGTGATGCTTGCCGCTGTCAAGGTGACGGCTACGCCATCGTTCAACCTGATCTGCTTGTCGGGGTCGACAGGTGGTCAGGAGGTTGTTGAGTTGCGGATCGGCTATGCATGACAACCATGCTGCTGCTGCGGCTGCCGCCATTTGCTCTTTTCTGCTGCTGCTTGCAGGTGGCAGGGCTGTATGATGTGGAGCTGCTGAAGGCTACCTAAAGCACTGATCACTGCTCTCACCCGTGGGCCCGTTCACGTCCTATGCTCTTCATCAGCATCGTGCAGTCTTGCTTGGCGGACCCGCTCTTGCCGGCTGACCTGCTTATGCTGGCAAGTGGTGCCAAATGATTTACTTGGAGAAAGGAGCGCTGGCAGCAAACTTTGGAGCATGTACCAGCTGTGCCAACTGGTGGCTTGTACTGAGATTGGCAAGTGTGTGTTGTGGGTGTGATGTGTCCATGGGACGCGCAGGGGGTGGGGCGTGGGGGTGGCTGGCCATGGAGGTCAAGCAGGGGCTGGGCTTGACCGCGCCTTTGGCAGGTCTGACTGCATGCCTGAACCCCAAACCCACAGCATGCTCCAAGTGCCTGCTGCATGGGCCGCATTCAACATCGCATGGCTCTGGGCGCAAATGGCTACAAGAGTATTATTCTGCTGGCTGCAGCGGTCTCGCTCCCTCAATCTCCACTAAACATGTAGTGCATGGCTTTGAATGGCCTTGGGCGCACATTGTTGACCTGGTGCACATGGCAATGCTTGCTTGGTGGTGGTCAGCAGTTCATGGCACCACTGCAGTTGCACCAGAAGCAGTTCTTCAAGCACAAGATCGGTGCTGCATCAGACTGCCTACTGTGCAGTGAACTGCAAGGGCGGCGGGTTGACTGCATGCGCACCTTGTTATGGCGGCAGTTGCATGTGTTGCTGGCGCTGCCTTCTTCATAAGCAGCAAGCTCCACGCAGGTGCGCTGAGCAGGTCTGCTGGAGTAGTGTGCGGCTTGGGCATGCTTCTGCGTGCCGCCCCAGGTAGCTTGCATGTGTGGCACTGGAAAGCAGACGCCTTGCATTGTACCTGTTGCAGGAGGAATCTAACACCTCAAACTCAACTCCCCTTGCTTCGGTGCGTGCGTACCAATATATGTTGTTTGTATTTGCTGCAGCTGCAAATGGGCAGCACACAGCCACCGTGTGCAGTTTTTTTAACTTGAGTATGGTTTGTACTTCGCTTTCGTCCGTTCCTTGGCAGGTTGTGCAGTGGCAGCGTGGCAGCGTGATGAACCCTCTTCGAAGAGGATAGAATTCTATCAACCACCCTGCCTGGTTGCGCCAATCTATTGTCAGCATGCTGACCATGTCTGCATCAGCACCCTTCCACGATGCAACATTTACGCATTATATTGTGTCGCTTGTTGGTGTGTGTCTCATTCAATGTCTCACATGCATTTGAAGATGGTATTTGACCAGCTTTGCTGTCAGTGATTGAGGATAGTGCTATGTTGGTGCAACTGTTCCAGCTATCTGCGTCCAAATTGCATTGATGCTGCAGGCGTCCCAGTGTGTGAAGGTTTGCGTGGCTGATGCAGCTGGCATGCTGGGGATTACGCATCACTTCTTGTCGGCCACCATTGGATCTACCATGCGTGTTTCATGCGTCTTCAATGCAAGGTATCTTACCATGCTGTGAGGTGCCAAGTGCTGTGATGCACTTGAACTTGTTGCCAGTTTCCCTGCAGTACTTCTGAGTAAAGTGCTGCATTAATCAGCTGGAATGTATTGGCTCTTACATGGCTCTTGGTGTGGGTGTGTATTCACTGTCGTTCCTAGCAGTATTGGCTCTTACATGGCTCTTGGTGTGGTGTGTATTTACTGTCGTTTCTAGCAGTATTTGCGTACTTGATGCTGTGCGCATATCTGGCTACCAGGCGTCGCAGGTATGACCTTTCTGATATGCACCATCAGGCACTGCACGACCGTGCGTGAATGGACTTCAAGAATCTAAATGGCCAAGCACTGGTTTGACAGCCTTGCAACAGCTTCTGACTGTTAGCATGACAAAGTACAGCGTTGCCAGGACTCAGAGCCTCTGCAGCATTGCATCCCAGGTGTCTTGCGCTTAGTGTTGGTGCTGCGTGGCTGTGCACACGTCTCCAACTGCAGGTGCAACAGCGCAGATGCTGCTGTTCGTGTTGACTGCAGCTGGTCGGTGATATAGTCGGTGGCGTTTAGTAGGGCATTGTGGGAGGGTGGTATGTGGCTGCTCAGTTGGCAACCCAGCATGTCTCTGTGTCTTATTGCTGTTGTCTGACTGACTTGCACCTTGTCCAAAAGCGTCCTGCTGAGTTGTGGCGATTCCCCACTCAGCGCCGGCATATGCTGGTCGTGATTGTTGGCTGCTCCCAGGAACATGCTGCTGAAGGTGGTGCAGTGACCTGGAGCATAAGGTTCATCAAGTGTGGGACTTGCTTGGAGCCTCGTTCAAGCCCTGCAGGGTGCAGCTGCACCCTAGGGCGCTCCTGGCCTGGTCGTTGGAATCTGGCAGCGTGCTGGGCTCGTGGCCGGCCTGGCGCCAAATCAAATAGTAGCTTGCGCTTTGCTGCATGTCTTGACGTATGCAAAGCGTCTGACGGCACACGGATCTGCCTTCCTTGTGGTGGCAGTGCCAGCACAGCAGCCCTGCCATGTGACTGTTCCACCCATTGCTCTGTGACGTTGTCGCATCTGCGTCTTGTACATTCGCCGACACTTTCAAAAGCTGATATCTGAGTCTCATACGTTCACCTCGCTCTCTGCTCGTCTGACACCGCGCTTCAACAGGGCGATTGCGCCATCTCAGATGATCTGCAACTCGTTCAGCTGAAGAAGGCTTCGGTGCCAAACCGTAATAAAAATGACTCGGAACTGGTGAGTCATTAAGTTCTTGTAGCAGTTGCTGCCATCAGCTGCATGCGTCTATGTGTTGCTGCTGCTGGCATGCCCATGTGCTGCTGCTGTTGCACATGCTAAGCAACTGGGCATGGCATTGCTACGGTGCCTACCGTAGTGCTGTTATTGCAGATATCAATCATCGGGAGCGGTGGCTTTTGCAGGTACTGATCCCCCACTGCAGAGCAAGGTCAGCACTAGCCCAACATGCACAGATGTTGCAGTCGATCGCAGCTGACGTACTGCTGCCGAGGCAGCCTGCTCAGCCATGCACAGTGCAGGCACGCCGCATTAAACGGCAGCAGCAAAAACAGCCACACCATTAGTGTCGTTGCAGCAACTGCTGCTGTCCTGGCTGTGCAAGCCATCAAGGCTCATGTGCAGGGGCCACATCAGCAGCAGCACCAGCAGCTGAAGCCAGTCACTGACAGTGGCAACAGTACCGGAAGCAGCAGCAGGGGCGGTGGATTCGTACGCAAGCGGTCAGCTGGTGCTGCATCAGCTGCAGGCCCCAGCAGCAGCGGACAGCCCAGCCGCAGCTCAAACAAGAAGCAGAAGCAGAGCAGCCTGAGCCGCAGCATTGAGGGAGCTGCTGACAGTGCTGAGCGTGCAGACAGCTCTGTCAGATGCAGCAGGAAGCAGCGGCAAGCAAACATGACGTTGAAGTCAGGTCCAGTCACCCACCAGGCGGCAGGGCAGGTGGTGCGCAGGTGAATCACCGCGCAGGCAGCAGCAGCACCAGCAAGCAAGGGAGTTGTAGAGGCAGCAGCAACAGGCAGCCGCTGACCTGGCGCAGTCAGGGCACGTCAGAAGCTGCTGATGAGGGTGCTGCCTTGGCCTGCCAGCAGCGGCAGCAACGTGCAGCGCAGCCAGTCAACGACCAAGCCTCACCTGCAGCAGCAGGTGGCGAAGCTGGTAAGGTACAACCTCTCAGCTCAAGCAGCACCAGCAGCAGGTTCAGCAGGCAGAAACAGCACAGCAGCAACAGCAGCAACAACAGCAAAGAGGACAACGGGATTTACTGTACAGCAGCAGGTGGCTCACAGAGTCGCAGACTGTCAGCAACACATACATACACCAGCAGCAGCAGCAGCAGCACGCAGCAAGCGGGGGCAGTGCATCATCCCCCGGAAATGTGACCACTGGCGCATGCCACAGCAAGCAGCAGTCAACTCGGCGAGTGCTCACAGCTGAGGCACTGACACCCACCAGCAGCAGCAGCAGCAGCAGCTCTGATGGTAAGCGCAGCTGGTACACACGTGTACAGCAGCCACACCGTCCTAGCAGGGCCATGAGCGGCCCAGCAGCAGCAGCAGCAGCAGCTGTTGTGCCAGCCTTGCGCAACATCAAGCTGCGGGGATTTGAGGAGCTTCAGGGGCTAGTGCAGCAGCACGGGGCTGCAGCGGACTTGACGACGCTGCTGGCTATGTTCAGCAGGCTCAGGACAGTGCCGTGGCATGATGCGAAAGACAAAGCAGCGTTGCTGGACAAGCTCTGGGACCTGTTGAAGCCTAAACTGCAGCAGCAGCAGCAGCAGCAGCCAGCAGCAGCAGCAAAAGCAACAGCAGCAGCAGTTGAAGCAGCCACTAGAGGCCAGGCAGCAGACACAGCAGCAGCAGGCACAGCAGCAGCAGCAGCAGCAGGAGCAGATGCAGATGCAACAGCAGCACCAGTCATCTGTTCACAAGCAGCAGCAGCAGCAGCAGCAGCAGCAGTTGCGGCATCCACTAGAGGCCAAGCAGCAAGCTCAGCAGCAGCAGCAGCAGCAGCAGCAGCAGCAGCAGCAGCAGCAGCAGCAGCAGCAGCACAGCAGCCAGCCAGTCACCTGTTCATAAGCAGCAGCAGCAGGACCGCAGGCCAGTTGCAGGTAGCCCGCGGCACTGCGCGGAAGCTATGCTGGCAGCTTCCAAGCTCCAGCATGCCCCGGCAGGCCTGTATGAAACCTGCCTGGCGGCCCTCACAGCACAAGTTGCTGCGGCAGACCCCCGCGTGCTGGCAAATGCCATCTATGCAGTTGCAACGGCGCCCAGTGGTGCCGCAAAGCGGCCTGCAAGCGGGATGTGGAGCGGGTGCTGCTGCCGGCTTTTGTGCGGGTGGCGCAGGCGGCTGCGCCCCAGGCTGCATCAAACGTGGCGTATGCTGCTGCGCTGCTGGGTTGCCGCGGGGGTCTGCTGCGGCAGCTGCTGACGGCAGTGCCCAGCAGCACCTGGCGGGAGGCCACACCCAGGTAACATTGAAGCTGATTGCCTCGCAGGATCTTTTGGTTTGGTCGATTGACGTGTGTGTGCGTTCACATGGGCTTTGCTGTCACTCGGGAAGCAGCAAGGTATGCTTGCCAACAGTCTCATCCTCGACTCTGCTGCTCAGCAGTGCTTCCGCACACACCCTTGTACATGCAAGTGCAAACGTATGCACTGCACTGCAAACTTGCAGGAGATCTCCAACGCGGTGTGGGCGGCAGGCGCCCTGGGCCAGCAGCTGCCGGCCGCGCAGCTGCAGACGCTGCTGACAAGCCTGCTAGACAAGCTGCCACTGGCAAAGCCGCAGCACATCAGCAACTGCATATGGGCAGCAGCAACCTTGGGCCACTGCGTGACGCACACCCAGCTGCAGCAGCTGGTGGCTGCTGTCGCCGCTGCGCGGCACGGCAGCAGCGCCAGGTCTGCTGCTGTTGTGCTTTGGAGCGCTGCCAAAATGGGCGCGCGGCTGCAGCAGCAGCAGGTGAGACAAGTCGGGCCTGCTGTGGCAGCCGCACAGAGCAGTAGCAGCGTTGGTGTGGCCTGACACAATGCCAGCATGGCACGGTGCAGTCCAAGATACAATGCTGCCAGGTGTGGCGGGTGCCTTATATGATGTCAGCTGATTGGCTGAGACGGTGCTGTGCCGGACTGTTCAGCTGTGCTCCAACTTGTCCGCCTGATGGTCGGTTCGGCGTTTTGTGTGTGTGTGTGCAGATAGACGCGCTGGTGGAGCAAGTGCTGCCTGGCAGTGGACAGCGGCACAGCAAGGACTGCAGCCCACAGGTAGGAGTTGCTGCTGGTGCAAGTTGTGCGCATGAAGACCCGTGGCACGAGCGATTTTGTGCCATGAAACTTGGCGCCTGTTGAACCTATGGCGGGGGTTATCTGGCAATGGTGAAATGGAGGGTGTCAGAGATCTGCGGCTTGCAGCAGATCGCCTCTGGCTTTAGCGGTGTGGCCTGAGAAGCAGCATGGTGCCTTACAGTACGCATCGCTCCACGAATTTGCTTGCTCCTGCAGGCTGTGGCCAACACGATGTGGGCTGTCGCAACTATGAGGGGCTCCCTCAGCACGCAGCAGCTGCAGCGGCTGCTGGCAGCGCACGTGCAGCAGCTGCCGCTGCCGGAATCCAGCCCTCAGTGCATCTCTAACACACTGTGGGCAGCTGCAAACTTGAAGGCGCCAATACACACAGACTCATTAGAAGCTATCTTTGACGCGTTTGCTGCACGGCTGCATTCGGCAGAGCCTCAGGCGCTGGCCAATGCCGTGTGGGCTGCCAGCAGCCTGCATCCCCCGTTCCTGCCCCGGCAGCTCTTGCAGGACCCAGCAGCTGTGAAGTTCACCGTGGAGGTGCTGCTTCCCGGCATGAAGATCCAGGAGCTGTCCAATGTCGTTGTGGCGTGCGGTCTGCTTGGCTGGGACGATCCCGCGCTGCTGCTGCCGCTGGTCAGCAGAGCAGCAGAGCTGGCAGGTCGAGAGAGGCAGCAGCAGCAGCAGCAGCTGGCACAGCAGCAGGCTGCGCGGGATCGAACAGAGCTGCAGCAGCTACCAACAAGCATTACGCGTGTGCCTCCTGCGGTCGGCAGCAGGAATGGCGGCAGCCGCAGCAGCTTAGAGCCAAACACTCAAGCTTGGTGCAACATATGCTGGGCGGCAGCGGTGCTGGACCTGATCGAGCTTGCACCGCAGCTGCTGTGCATGGCGGCACGGTGCCTTGGTGTGTGGGGGCAGCTGGGTGCTGAGGACCGCGTCCAGCTGTTTCAGCTGCACATGTGGCTGACAGATCATGGGCGGGACGGTCTTGCAGGAATGCTGAGTGAGCTGCAGCTGGAGGAGTGCAGGGCAGCGTGGATCAAGCTGATGCAGCAGCGCACGCAAACATCGCGCCTCCAGGTGGGAGAGCATACTCGCACGCTGTGAT
The DNA here is from genome assembly GCA_014080715.1 of Scenedesmus sp. NREL 46B-D3. Classification (NCBI taxonomy): domain Eukaryota; kingdom Viridiplantae; phylum Chlorophyta; class Chlorophyceae; order Sphaeropleales; family Scenedesmaceae; genus Scenedesmus; species Scenedesmus sp. NREL 46B-D3. The sequence goes on from JACERP010000307.1 coordinate 50,524, forward strand.
GTACCGTCCATAACTGTACTGCCTGTGAGCAATCAGGGTGCCGCTTTTGTAGGCTGCAGCCAATCATGCGCTTGGCCGCCGTGGAATGAGGCGGCAGACACGGCGCAGCCTGTTTGTTTGGTGCTGCAGGCAGCACCTAATGTCATGAGTGCAGTGCATTCTGTCTATAAAATAAGTAGCAGCACTAGCAGCTGTCTGTGGAAGGCCAGTGGCTGCACGTTGCAGCGCCTGGTCCCTTTGGCTGCTGTTGTGCATCAGCAGCGCACTGCGCTCCGACCGTCGCACAGCAGCAAAACGACGGGCATGCCTTGGCTCTATGCTTGCAGGGCAACGTGTACAAAGCAGTGCAGCAGGTGCCATGGCTGCAGGATGTTGCCCTGGAATGGCGCACGTCTGACGGCCTGTTCAGTGCAGATATTGCAGCGACAGCCACCTTGCCGGCAGTTCATCAGCATCATCAGCATCATCAGCAGCAGCGGCGGCGGTGGCAGGTTGTCATTGAGGTGGATGGTCCTTGGCACTTCAGGCGGCCTGATAAAGCCCTTACCGGCACGACGCGCTTCCGCAACAGGGCGCTTGCTGCTCGAGGCCTGGTTGTTGTGTCACTTCCATGGTGAGTTTAATGCGAGGTTGTGCGCATCATACATTGCAGGAATGTTGTTCTCAACCTGCCAGGTGGTGCATGTAAACATTGGTGTATCCTTGCTAGCCGCAGCAGCAACAGCTGTTGCATGGTGTGCAGTGCTGCATTTGAAGTGCACTGATTTGCGGTCACAGATGTTTTTCACCAGAACCTTCCTTACACACCAAGCCGCCATGTTGGTCCATCACCCGCCAACTCTGCAGGTGGGAGTGGCATCCCAACAACAGCATGCAGGAGCAGGTGGGGTGGCTGGAGGGCAAGGTACAGGCAGCACTGGCTCAGCAGCAGCAGTGCTGCTGCCCCGACGGCAAAGGGTGCGCTTTGGGAGGTTTCAATGGGAAGCAACCCAGTGGCAGCAGTTGAGTGCACGTTGTTAATCATGCGGCGTCGGGCTGCTAGAGCTTGCTCTGGTTGATGTCCAGAGTTGTAACAGGCAGCAGCGCTCTACCCCAGCCGGAAAAGCGAATGGAGTCACCCGGCCTCGAGTAGTGATAGGACACAGCACTGCATGCATGAGTTGTGGGATGCTGGTGTGGTACGCAAGGACCTAACCAGCATATGTCAGCGTGCACCTGTACAGCATGCGTCTTCTTCATAATCATCTGAGAAAGTCTTGGCCACTTGCACTGCACTACCCGATGAGGGTGGCGATGTGCTATTGCCACAGCCTTGAGTACCAGCTGGCAGTGATAGCAGGCACAACTGCTAACTGCTAATGACAGTTACATACTAACACGTACTACAACATGAAACCCAAACAACACGCCTGCCAACACAAGCAGCCACGGGTTACATGTAACCAGGATGCAGGCATTGCAAATGCATGCCGGGTCGACGCCACATTGTTTGACCAGGACCAGGCGTAGATGGCAATGCATAGTTGGCAGGAAGAGTAGTTACGGCATTACAAGCTCCGTGTAGAATGAAATGCGTTAGAAGTTTGTTTTGTCTGATAACATGCAGTCCCTGCTGTTCGCGAGGGAGGTTGGGGGCTTCGCAGGCGACAAGCACGCTTATGCTGCCTCCATACAGCATAGCATCGGCAACAATGAAGCTTTAGTACGCCGTTTGACCAATCACAAGCAGTTGGACATTGGAGGAGGCTCTGGGGGCGCGCTGTGTTGCAGTTGGGACGATGCTGGCGTTCAGCTTGCTGTAGGCACAGACACGTGTCAGCTGCTGATCTACAACGCAGACAAGGGCAAATTCACGCACGCCTTTGATCCGGTAAGCCTTTTATTCCAGCCATGGAGTGTGCATGGTGCTCTGGGAACCCCCATTTCCTAGTAGTCCTCCTGCCCTACTGCTGCTGCATTGGTTGTCTTGCAGGGCCAGGTAGAAGGCATTGCCTGTGCAGAATTCCTTCCCGGGACTCGCAGCAGACTTCTGGTCACAGCCGGGCCGGCCAAAGACGTAAGTGCCCCTAGTCCTGCAAGCAAGCTGCACCATGCCGGTCTGCAGGCTAGCTGGCCAGGCATGAGCAGTCATCAGCTGAGCTGCGTGCCACCCAGCTGCTCATCCGTGCTGAAGGGTTTCTTCACATGCAGAATATGGCATGGTGCTCTCCGCTTTGCAGATACGGGTCGTGGACGTTGAACGCCAGGCCGTGCGATGCACAGCAGCCATGCTACCACCGTCAGGTCAATCCTGCCTCTCAGCCCAGCAATATTTGCGTCAGGCGGTGAGGACGGCACCATACGCTGCCACGACTCCAGGGCCAGGGGCAACATAGAGGACAGCAGCCAGGCCAGCCGCAGGTCTGTGTTAGGTGAGCAGCACCCAGGGCCCATTGTTGCCTGCAAGAGCGTGTGAGTGTCAGGCCAGCGGTTCACAGCCCACGTGCAACGCACCTGCCCTGCTACCTGTGCTCACTCTGGATTTCTGCAGAGCATCGAAAGTGAACGGCTTTTCAGCCGTTGCGTTCCTACTGCTGTCACGAAGCTACCGCTTCTGGCGCTTTCCTGCAACGGCCTGCGCCTGCCTGTGTTCCTGCAGTCGACCAGCGCCATGAGTCAGGGGCCCGTGCGGGGGGCAAGGCCAGCGTGCAGTCGATGTCTCAGGACCCGCTCAACATGCAGTACATTGCCACGGGCGGCGGAGATGCGCTGGGTAGTGCAGGATGTTTGGCACATGCAGCACGGCTCAGGAACGGCCTCCTCTGCCATCAGGCACAACTGCTGTAGAGATGGCTTTGCCATGAAGCGAACAACAGCCTCTTTGGAATTGCAATGTTGTCTTTCCCCACCACTCGCATTTCATTACTGTCCTGCTTCCTGCTTTGTCCTGTGTCCTGCGTGTGCAGTGCGTGTGTATGATGTGCGCATGATGCGGCAGCCCAGCAGTGCACAGCTTGGCTACAGCCGCAGCAGACCGCCGCCCTGGTGCTACTGCCTGGCACCGTCACACATGCGCGACAGCAACACTGCAGTGCAGCTGCCCAGGACCAGCAGCAGCATCTCCAGCGTCAGCTACGACCACACAGGACGCCGGCTGCTGGCAAGTTACACAGGCAAGGACGTCTACTCGTTCGACTTAGCACAGCATTCCTGCAGCTACGATCAGCTGATGAACGCGCAGCAGCAGCACCTGTACGGCCAGCGGCAGCAGCCACCATGGCTGCAGGCGGGGGTGCAGCAGCGGCAGGGCAGTGCTGCTGCTGTGGGGTCAGGCAGGCGAGCGATGAGGGGCAGAAGGATGATGGCTGGGGTGTGGCAAAGCGACAGCGGCAGTGCCCCACGCCCTGCAGGCCAGCAGCAGGCAGCAGCAGCAGCGGCTCTGCAGGAAGACGGCAGTGCAGCTGCAGCAGGCGCCGCAGCTGCTGGGCCTGCTGCTGGCGGCGCTGGTGCTGCTGCTGGTGCTGCAGGCGCTGCAGGGTCGCCTCCTGCGAGGCGCACGCTGCGGTCGGTGCGCTCCGCACGGTCATCACCTCGCCAGGGGCCAGCAGCAGCAGCTGGCGCAGGCCGAGCGCCGCAGCCACCGCAGCGTCAGGGCGCGCAGCGCCTGAAGCCGGCCGGGCATGGCATGAGAGTGATCGTCTAGCGCGGCGCCACGGGCGCCTTGTGCAGCTGCAGCAGAGCATTGAGCGCATCCAGCAGCAGCTTGGGCTGAGCTCGGAAGGGGCGGCTGCAGGTGCCAACACAGGTGATGCTGGCGCTGGTGGCCACAGCAGCAGCCCAGGCGGGGGTGCGAGTGAGGGGCCACCTAGCCTCGCAGCAGGAACTGACAGTGACGCAAGCACGTGCGACAGTGACGCAGATGATGATGATGATGATGGTGGCGCTGGCGCAGAGCATGATGGGGATGAGTTCATTCTGACAGCAGAAGTTCAACTGCTGGCGCCAGATGGCACAGTGCTGCACACCACCCGCGTTCCGATACAGAGGGACCATCCTATGCTAGCCGGTGTTGCTGATGAAGATGACGAGGACACGACTGAGGCGGGCGGCGATGCCCAGCAGCAGCACCTGCAGCAGGGTGATGCAGCGATGGAACCTGCACAGCAGCACAACTTGTCAGGGACCGACCTGCAGCACCAGATGCTGCAGGCAGCTGCGGCTGTGTTTGATGAGGGCTTGTTGGGACGGCCTACAACACCACCACCACCCAGCAACTTGGCAGCAGCAGCAGCAGCAGCAGCAGCACATGAGGGACTCGCAGGCAGCGCAACTGCAGCTCACGACCACGTGTACCTGCAACATATGGCCACTCGCTGCTGAGAGGCAGCAGCAGCAGCAAGTTGTGCCAGAACAGGGGCCCACGGATGCAGCAGATGCAGCAGCAGCTGCTGCTACTGCAGCTGAAGAGCGCAGGACGGCGCGCAGGCTAAGAAGCAGGGCCAGAGCTGCTGCCAGCGCTGCGGCGGGCTCGAGTGCAGTTGCTGAGCAGCAGCAGCAGCATCAACCAGGCCATGCAAGGCCCAGCACTCCTCCTTCGTCTGCTGCTGCTGCTGCTGCGGTAGCTCCAGCAGCAGCCCGGCTTGCAACAGGCGCTGAAGCGGCAGCAGCAGCAGGGGGCAGCAGGCGACAGCGGCGCAGCGGCAGGAGGCGCTCCAAAGCAAAGAGGCTCAACGGCAACGTGTTCATGGCCTGGGTGGAGACGGCGCAGGCACCAGCCAGAGCATTGCTGACATGAGCCCTGGCGTTGCTGAGCGCCCCGAGAGGTTCCTGCGCAGTCAGGCTGCTGCAGCATGGCCAGGGGCCGGCTCGCCAGCGCCTTCAGGCAGCCAGCAGCAGCAGCAGCAGCAGCAGCAGCAGCAGCAGCAGCAGCAACAACAAGATGAGGATGCGGCGGAGCCAGCTTACAAGCGCGCCAGGAGGGAGATTGAGCAGCCAGCAACAGGCGCGGCTGGCGCAGCAGCTGCAGCTGCTGCTGGTCATGACAGCCGGGACGACCCTGCAGCAGCGCCAGCACCAGCTGCTTCTGCCGCTGGATCTCACGCCCCTCACCAGCAAGCAGCCGCAGCAGGAGCAGCAGCACCTGGCTCTGGCCAACATGGCAGTGGTGCAGAGGCAGGTGCTCACGCTGGTTCTGCTGCTGCTGCTGCTGCTGCTGCTGCTGCTGCTGCTGCTGCTGACAGCGCTGCTGGGTCAGGCCCGCCTGGGTTAATCTCCAGGGCAGGCCGGCAGACAGGCCACAGATTCCACCCGTATGCTGAGCACGGCAGCAGCACAGGCCAGCAGCAGGCCCCTCAGCAAAGCAGGACGGCCACAGCTCAGGAAGCACCTGAGGCTCCTGCTGCTGCTGACCAGCCGGGAGCAGCAGCAGCAGCAGCCACACCAGCAGCAGCCACACCAGCTGCCTCACAAGCGCATAGCGCCACACATGCCGCACTTCAAGGTGTGCTGGGCGCGGCGATGGGCAGTGGCGTGACGCACGCACACAGCGCAATGTTCATGCCAGCTGGGCCTGATGGTCCGTTTGTCTCGGTGCACCAGTTTGCCATGCCATTGAGCAGCTTGCTGGCTGGCAGGGGTGGGTTGATGCGCCAGAGAGACGCAGCAGCAACGGCACCACCGCCTGCACAGCAGCGGCAGCAGTCACAGCACGTAGCGCAGCAGCAGCAGCAGCAGCAGGAGCATCAGCAGGAGCCACAGCAGCAGGAATGCAACCTGGTGACCCAGCAGCAGCAGTGCAACGACGGCAGCAGCTGCGAGAGCAGCGGCTGCGCGAGGTGATGCAGCGCAGCATGCAGCGCGAGGCAGTGCGCTTTGCACAGCGCGCTGCTGCAGCTACGGCGGCTGGTACACAGCTCCCTGAAGCTGCACCTGCAGCTGCTGTGGACGGACAGCAGGCGGCAATGCGAGTCATGCGGCCGGGCTCGCGCCCGCCTGCATCCCCAGCAGCAGCAAGCGTGCAACGGCGGCAGCAGCAGCAGCAGCAACAGCAGCAAGGTTTGCCGCTTTCTGGACATCCTGTAGTTGTAGGCGCTCCCGTTGTGCAGGGTGCAGTCAGGGACATGTCTGGTGTCAACGCAAGCCTTGCTGCAACTGGTAACACTGCTGGCGGACAACGCGTGCCTGCGTCGGCTGCAACAACTGCGGCATTGTCCCAGCGGCGACAGCAGCAGCAGCACGACTTGCAGTTGCGTGAAAGGCTGCAGCGACTGCAGCTGCGGCTGCAGCAGCAGCAGCAGCGCCTGGACCAGCAGCAACTGCAACAGCAGTCGCTGCAGGAAATGCAGCAGCAGCAGCAGCAGCAGCCTGGACCAGCAGCAACTGCAACAGCAGTCGCTGCAGGAAATGCAGCAGCAGCAGCAGCAGCAGCAGCAGCAGCAGCAGCAGCAGCAGCAGCAGCAGCAGCAGCAGCCAAGCGGTTTGGGAGGCGCTGCGATGCACGCCCTGATGGGTGCCATGAGGACCGCTGCAAGAGCAGCAGGTGACCAAGAGTTAGAGTTCACCATCCCCCTGAATGGTGCTGCTCGAAGGCAGCAGGGCACATCTGGTGGCGGCAGGCATAGTGGCAGGTTGGCTGCAGGCACATCTGCAGCACCAGCACATGCAGCGGGCGCTGGGGCCGCTGCCAGCAGCGGCAGTTTGCTTGGCTCCCCAGCCAGCAGCAGCAGCAGCAGCAGCAGGAGGATGCAGGAGCAGCTGCCATGCTGCGTGCTGAGCTCATGCTGCCGCAGCTGTGCAGGCTGGATGCGGAACGGCAGCTGCTGATGCAGCGGCAGCACCAGCAGTGGGAGCAGCAGCAGCAGCAGCCAGCCCAAGCTGAAGGGGATGGATCTGCCAAGGATAGTGTCGTTGCACCTGCCGGCTTTGCTGATTCCGTGTGTGGAAACATAGCAGGCAGGCAGCGGGCGACACCTGCAGCAGAGCCGGCTGCGGTGGCTGCGCCAAGTGATGGGCAGCTGCCAGGCCAGGCTGTTGCATCAGGCCAGGCTGTTGCATCAGGCCAGGCTGTTGCAGGTGAGGCAGCAGCACAGCAGCAGCAAGGTGCGGGGCAGCCATCGGACGCAGGGCAGGCGGCTGAGCAGCAGTCAAAGCAGGAGACTGCAGAGCAGGTGCAGCACAGGCTGAGGCGCAGCAAGCGCAAGAGGCGCAGCAGCGGCCAAGCTGAGCAGGTTGCGCCAGCAGCCGAGGCTGCAGAGCCCCCAACCGGCAGTGATGCTGCGTACGTGGCAACACTCAGTGGCGCTGCAGCAGCTGGCAACAGTGCTGCAGCGGTGATACCTCAAGGTGTGAGTGCTGATGGGAGCACCAGGCGCAGCAGCAGGCGGAGCAGTACAAGCACACAAGCAGCGGCTGCCTCTGCTCCTGTGGAGGGAGCAGCAGCCGCCGCCGCCGCTGCTGCTGCTGCTGCTGCTGCCGCTCCTGCCAGTCGGCGGAGAGGCAGGCAGGCGCATGCATCTGCCGCTGCTGCTGCTGCACCGCCCCGGGCAGTGGAGGCAGCGATGACGAAGGCAGTGATGGGGACAACGCCTCCGACCCGGAACCAGACGGCCCACCTGGTCTGATTGACGCCAGTGGAAACCTGCATGATGGTCATTGCGATGGTGACGGTGATGGTGACTCAGCCGGCTCGCCACCTCAGCTGCACCTGGACTATGGCTTCAATGCACCTGACGACGACACCATCCAGCCTTGGGAGTCAGCAGGAGGGCCGGACCCAGCAGCAGCAGCAGCAGAAGCGGCAGCAGGAGATCCAGCAGGGAGGGTTGGAGCAGTGGACGGGTACGCGCCAGACGATGGAGCAGATGCGGCGGAAGAGGAGGAGCGGGGTGCCTCCGCCCGCGGCTACAGCCGCTGCTTCAGTGGCCACCGCAACATGCTGAGTGGCAGGAATGCGGCGTGGATGGGCGGCCGCGGGCAGTACGTGGTTTCTGGGTCGGATGACGGCTGCCTGTTTGTGTGGGCTGCTGGCAGCGGGGGGCTGGTCACCGTGCTGAAGGGAGGCGGCAAGGCGGTGCGGCGCGTGCAGGTGCGTGCGGGCGATAGTGGGGTGTCAATTCAATATGATATAGGGTGCGGCGCATGCGGGCTGTTTTCAGTCGTACATTCGTGTACAGTCGTGGGGTGTGGGGCGTGCGTGTGCGTGTGCGCATGCGCGTGCGCATGCGCGTGTACAGCCTTGCTGCACTGTCTGCAACAGGTTGCGCCACGAGTTCTGCAGGTATGTGGGGTGTTGCTGTGTTGTTTGTGTGCTTGCGTATGCGCGCTGCTGCTGGTCAAGCACCTGGTGGCGGTGCTGGCAGCCACAAGACGGTGCAGGAGTTCCAGGTGCATGCAGGTGGCAGTGCTGCTGCACGACCTGCGCAGAGAGGCGGAGGTTGGAAACATGTGTATTGTTGTTGCTTGTGGTGCGGCAGTGTACAGTGTGGCTTTCAAATGTCTAACAAGCACAAGGTTAGTGTTGTCATGCTTTGTTCTGCCTGCCTGCTATACAACTGCAGGTCAACCCCCACCAGCTGCTGCTGGCCTCCTGTGCAACAGAGCCCACCGTGCGCCTGTGGTCACCCCTGGCCGACGCCGCAGCAGAGGGTGCATCTGCTGCAGCCGCGTTCACAGTTGACCAGGCCGCAGAGGATGGGCAGCACGAGGTCGACCGCCGGGCAGCTGTTGGTGGGCTGGTGGGGATGCTGCGGCAGATTGGGGAGCGGCTTGTGTGGGGGCTGATGGGTGGCCGTGGCGAGGACGGAGAAGGGGGCAGTGACGGCGATGGTGAGGATGAAGGGGATGGTGAGGGACGCGGGGGGGAGCGGGCAGAGGGCGGCGCAGCTGCTGAGGCAGCTGGCGGAGGAAGCAGCGGTCGCAGTGGCGCCAGGGAGCAGCGCAACCATCAGCGGCGGGAGGGGGATGAGGGTGTTGGCAGTGGTGGCGGCAGCAGGAGCAGCAGCAGGGCGGCAGCGAGGGCGGCAGCAGCTGCCGCTGATGCAGTGCGGGGCATGTTGCAAGGCGGTGGTGGCGATGCGGCCGTCCAGCAGCATCAGCAGCAGGGTGAGCAAGCGGCTGGGGTTGGTGCAGGCGCAGCTGGCAGGAGCACGCGCAGTGCTGCCAGGGGCGGCAGGCAGCAGCAGCAGCAGCGGCAGCGGCAAGCACTAGCTGGCGCTACCGCCGGCGCTGCACGTGTGGGCGTGGGCGCTCCAGCTGCCTTCGACGCGTCTGGTGCTGTGATGGGTCCCTTGGCGACGGGGCCGGTTGCTGGGGTGAGGCCGGCAGGGTTAACAGAAGTGGCGGGTGCTGCGATGGGCCAAGCAACGGGCACGACCGATGGCATGGTGCATGGCTTGATGGGGGGTATGCTGCAGCGAATGGGCATGGGCCTGACTGGGCCATACGGCGGGGGCATGCCGGCACATGTGCAGCAGCCGGACGCCACGCCTGGTGCAATGCAGCCCACGGGTGAGCAGCACGGTGTGGCGGGGTCACAAGGAATGCAGCTGTTAGCACAGCAGCAGCAGCAGCAGCACGGCATCATGCCTGGCGCTGTGCAGCAGCTGGGTGTTTTGCCGGCCGGCATGCAGCCGGGGTCAGTGCCGGGCATGCTGCAGCACCTTGAGGGTGCCGTGCCTGGCGTTGTGCAGCCTGTGGTGGGGCAGCCGATGGTGATGATACCGTTGGGCGGCGGGCAGGTGCTGTTTCCCGGGCCGCAGGTGCCACGTGCGGTGCAGCAGCAGCAGCAGCAGCAACGTGATGAGCAGGGGAGCCACGGAGGCAGCAGCAGTAGACGCTCTGGTTGGCATTGATAGCCGGAGGATTGCGTGAACTGGTGACACAAGATGCACCTGCCTTGTGGGTGACTGAGGGATCACTGCTGCTGGCTTGGGCCGCGGTAGCGTGGCTCCTGTACATGTACACTGTACAAGTTGGTGATTTGCCACTAGGTCATTGAAGGATAACGTGAGCCTTTGTGTGTGCACTTGTTCACTGTATGTGAAAGCTGTGTCCTACCACTGCATGCAAAACAACAGCCGCAACTGTTGCGTACAATGTGGTCATGCATGACAGAGTGCCCACACTGCCAGTGGTTTCCTGTTTACTAACAGCCAATGGCTTGCTTGTCTTTCGCCTGATTGCTCTGGGTGTATCCCATGAACATAAACATGACGCCAGATATAAGCGTATGTATAGGTACCTGTTATAGAAAGTAGACAGCTGGGATGCTTGTCTTGTGTGCTGACGTGTTGTGCTGGCTTCAACACGGGGCATGCCATGCGCATGGCTATGGCAGGTGTGCTGTTGTACAGCTGCAACAGAGCGTGTCTGCACTGCAGGTGTCACAATTGCACACACTGTGATGCCGCTGTTTCCTTGCTCGGGCGATATGTGGTCATGTGAAGAGGAGACGGCGCAGTGTGGCACTGCAGTGTAAGCCAATACGCCCGCACGTACTTTCAATCACGTATCGGTCTACCTGTTACCTGCCATGGCGCGATCATGGCGAAGGTAATGAGATGTGAGGGATAGGCTCCTGCCCTGCACAAACATATCACGCCTTCAGGAAGCTAGCCTTAAAGCTATATGATGATCCACCATTAGAATGTCAGCACCCAACTGCTACATCAGCAACCAGCAGCGACTGTGCGCAGCCGCACCGGTCCGCCGACACAAGACAACGGGGTGGGACAGGATGCTACTGTTGTGCCACAAGCCGCAGCCTTGGCACTGCTCGGGAACATCACCAAAGCAACAACACGGCAGGACCCTACCGCTGCCAGTACGATTCCTACCATCACCACCTCTATATACACGGCGGCTGCTGCTGCTGCTGCACAACTCTGCCTGCTGCTGCTGCTACCACAAAGCTCCATCCAGGTACTCTGGGCTGTGTGGCAGTGCCAGTAGTGCTGCTGTTGCTGCTGCTGCTGCTGCATGCCTCCAAAACTTCCCACCGCTGCCGCTCTGGCAGCTAAGGCTCCAGGTGAGTGCTCCTGACTGTGCGCCCACTGCCAGTGCTGCTGCTGCTGCTGCTGCTGCTGCTTTCCTTCAGCACTGCACCTGCTGCTGCCTGTGCTGCTGCTACAAGGCCCCGTACGAGTGCTCCAAGCTCTGCGGCGCTGCTATGGCTGACAGCCAGTCTGAGGGGTGCGTGGGCAGCAGCCCCATCGCGTTGAGCTTGTACAGCGCAAACACAAACTGGCCCATGTTGATGACGCAGTACAGCAGCCGAGGCGTGAGCGTGTCCAGCTTCCTCTCTGGATCGGCAGGAAACACTGCAACAGCAGCAGCAGCACCAGGGTGCAACGGGATGCAGCAGCACAGGACAGCAGCAGGTGTGACAAGTGTTGAGTTCACCAGGCTGCAGTCAGGTGCAGCAGCACTGGCGGAGGAGGTTGGTGGCTGCATGGGATGCAACACAAGGCATGTCAGCAATAGCTTGCATGCCCCGCATCGGACATGCCTGGATATGCGCATTGACCGCCCAATGCGGTACCCACACAGCCGCCTAGCTGTTGTGCAGCCATGCAGGATAGCCTCTGGGGCCTGAGCACCGAGGCCTCGACAGCCATGGCAGATGAAACACTTGCTGGGCTGCTGAAAGCCGCAACAATGCTCCCCGAAACACGGTAAGCCTAATCCCAGTAGGAGACCACAAGCAACCCAGTTGTAAAACATGAGTCACCGTCACCACCGTATCCTGACCACCCTCTCTGTCTATTATTATGAGAGTATCCGTCTGCTCACCATCTTTGCTCTTGGCCACGGCCATGAGTGGGCTTGCTAGGCCGCTGAGTGTCATGATGATGCTGAAGATCTGGATGCTGTTGCCCATCATCCACATCATGAAGCACATGAAGCCGACCTGGCGGAAAGGAGCCGAGGCCATCTGCCACAGAGCCTGAGCAGGACAGCACAGCAGGGGTTGGTGAAGGTTTGCAGGACAACACAACAGATGAACGTGTGAGCAAGCTTCATAAACATAATCCAGTACATGACAACAGAGAAAACACTTCATCCTGTCTGCCACAGCAGCTGCAATGACAGTAATTGCAGGACCAGGGTGCAACCTCTAGTGCTGCAGCAGCTCAGATTCTTGCAGCTGCCGCAAGTGAGCTCGTCGTCTTCCCCTTCCACCCTTCCCCAATCCCCCGCCACCCACCCACCCACACACACACACACCACACACCCACACACACACACACACATACCTGCTGCTTCTTTTCTATCAGTTGTGGGTCTCTGCGTTTGCCCAGTGTGCTTGTGCCTGCAACCTGCACGACAGATGCAAAGTCAAGCCCACTGCTGGAGGAGCTCTCTGTCGTGCGAGTTTGTACTTTCCGGCTGCTTTCAATATGCACCAAATGCGCTGCACTCCTCAAGTAAGTTGCATAACTGCCAGCACTGCTCCAGCTTTACTGCCTGCACACACCCAGTCTCGTGCTGTAGCGCTGTCATATCCAGGAGGATCCAGTTTGTTGTTGTGCTTCAGGACTTCCACACTGTCAAAGTCCATTCTCCACGGCTTCTGCTCAGCCATGCTGCTGCTGGGCTTCTGCCGCTGTGCTGAGTGCTGAGGTCGCGTCGATGCGATGCAGTGTTTGAGAATCCTCGGAATGGCAGATCAGGGCTTAAATCGAGCATATGCTGAGTGAGGGAGGGAAGGACTGGCTGTGTTGTGACTGATTCGAAGTTTACACCAGCCTTAAAGTTGCCAGCACGTTTCGAAAATGCGGTGATTGATCATGGCTAACGCATTGCGTAGCCTAAGGGTTGCGTGCCGTGACTGTTGTCCATTCGCTTTCCAAAAGTGTTACAAGTTGCCAGGCTGTGAAGTGGGGAAGTGGCTTCGTCACATCAGCAAGCATGAAGCTGGTTTACTTTTGGTTACCTTGATATTTATGTCACCTGTTTAGTTTGTCACCTACGTCTGCTGCGCGTCATATTCGCTGCTCAACTCAACAGCCCTTGTCCATTTTGGTGACGACAAGGCCCGTGCTGTGTGTTATCAGGAATTCAGGCTGCTTGTAGAGTTGTTTTGGGCGTGCTAATAACCACACATAGGCCTGCAGCCACAGCAGCTCAAGCAGCAGCTCAGGGGTGACGGCAGCAGCAGCAGCAGCAGCAGCATGGCAAAGCCCATGAAGAAAGCAAAGGTGCGTTCAACAGAAGATTTCTTTCACTCACCATCAGCTGTTACACTGTCACGACGGCAACTCTGCGTTCATTGAAACCTACATAAAGGGCAGAGTAGAGCAGCACATGCCCTGCAGCTGGCACAGGTCGGACACAGCTCAGTGTCCGACCCAGACCAGCGTTGTGCAACGTCCAGCTTTAAATAATGACGACGGTGCAACACCCAGGTGTTGAAGCACTGCACAATGCTTCAGCGCTTCTGGGCTTCTGCATCCTCCCAGCCATTGCATGACATACCTTCACTTGAGCACTGTGCAGCACATCATCTCTGCACCCTAGCCCGCACAGCACCCCTTGACTTTGGCTGCATCGCAATATTACGTTGACAGCAGCAAAAACAGCGGCTGCCGCCGCCACCAAGCGAGTCGGATGACGAGATGCTTGGCTACGACTCTGAAGGCAAGAGATCTTTGAGCAGCAGCAGCAGCAGCAGCAGCGGCAGCAGCGTGACATCCCTCAGTTAGCAGCAGAAGCTGCTCGCAGGGCTGCAGGCTATGCAGCAGCACAAGCAGCAGCTGGCGGCAGTGATGACGAAGATGAAGACGGAGATGACTCTGACGATGGGTCAGATGACGAGGCAGGGGCAGCGGCAGGGCAGCAGGGAGCCCGCAGGCACATCTACAATGCAGGTGAGGGCTGCGGCCTGATGTGCGCTGCTTGGTGGTGCTGGGGTGTTGCTGCATTGATAAAGAGGATGTGTGCTGGTGCTGACAGGCTATTGGTAGTGAGGGTGACTGCCAGGGTAGGCTGCAGCAAGTGACACTGTGGCAAGCATCGCGCCATGCAGATGACACTGCAGCAAGTCCAGGTGCCACACGTCGGGGTATGCTGCTGTTCACTGCTGCAGATGCGCTGCACCAGAACATGATGGGCAGTACGTGGGTCAGCAGTCGGCCTTTCCGCCTGCAGCTGCAGCAACCCCACACATACCTACCCACAGACTGACAATGCTCGAGGTTCATGTCTGTGTGCCGATGCGCTGCCTGTAAAGCTGGGGCGTTGTACGTGGGTGGAGCTGCCGCATCTCAGTCTGGAGCTGAACCAACTGTGGCCATTTGCGCGTACATTCACAGTGCTTGCGGTTGATGTGTGTGCTTGTGTGTGCACAGACGCGCTGCATGAGAAGCTGGAGGACATTGCGTGGCTGGAGGAGCAGGCCTGGGAGGAGGGGCTGGTGGTGACCAGCAGGGAGCCCACCCAGGTGGCTGACGTGGACGATGACTTGGCGAGGGAGCTGGCCTTCTACAACCAGGTGGGTGTTACTAACATGTTTTATGACATCTAGATAACATTGTGACGACACGTGCAGTTGGGGTCGCTGCAGTTCTGCTGTTGATGTGGTCTGTTCTGGTGCTGACGTGGAGCAGCAGCGGCTGGAGCCGGCTTGCAGCCAGCTGTGTTTCAAGCGCATGCAACCTTTGTGTAGCTTGTTCATGGCATGTGAATCTGCCCACCGCATCGCCGTGTCCACGCTGCTGCACTGCAGGCATTGTCGGCCACTGTCGTGGCCATCAGCCGTTTCCAGGCTGCCGGCAAGCCCTGGCTGCGCCCGCCCGACTACTACGCCGAGATGGTGAAGGGCGACGAGCAGATGGCTCGCATCAAGGACCGGCTGATGTACGAGCAGCAGCAGATAGACCAGGCCACTGAGCGGTGAGTGAGGCTGAGCATCTAGATGGGGAAGGTTCGCTGCCGTGCGCCAAAACACATGGTGCTTCGCTGAAGCAGCAGGGCAGTACTGAAGCCTGGCTGGCTGCCGGGCTGGGTGGTCTCTGTTGGTGCTCCTGAAGTGTCAGCTCCAGGCTGGCAGGGACGCAGATGGTATCAGATTCGTTCATGCACAAGCAGCAGCAGATGGTGTTATGGCAGATCTGCGGAAGTGCTTCTTACACAGCAGCAACATCGCTGGCAGTTGTGCTGCTGCTTGAAATAAACAGCTTCCGCTGCACGCCAGGCAGCTGGCCGCCTGCGCAACTGGTGGAAATACCTGCGGCTCACTCACCCTGTTGCGTGCATGTTATCATCATGGTGGCAGCAACCACATTCACCAGCCGCGTCCTCAGCCTGTGATGCTATGTGTCGACGCCGCTGCTTGTGCTGCTGCCATGATGGCTGCTGCTGCTGCTGCTGCTGCTGCTGCTGCTGCTGCTGCTGCTGCTGCAGGCGCAAGGCTCGTGAGCAAAAGGCGTATGCGAAGCAGGTGCAGGCTGAGAAGGTGAAGGAGCGCGCGCAGGAGAAGAAGCGGCAGATACAGCAGGTGCAGCAGCTGCGCAAGCAGAGGGAGAAGTCGGTGAGTTGACAAACACCAACTGCTCAAAAGGCATGGGAACGCCGCGCATGTGGCGGGCAGTTGCCACAGCATGGAACAAGAGCTGCGAAGCAGTCAGCAGGTGGTGTTCAGCCAGGTGCACAGAATCAGCAATGTTGCATGCGGTAGTCACCAGCAACGTGGTATGCGTTACAGCACGTGTAGGCAGCTTCAGCTCTGTGCTGACTTAGTAATGGGCCGAGACGTCGGCACCGTCTCATGCTCCGATGATGCAACAATATGTGCCAGCGCTGCAGGTGCAAGAGCTCCAACGGTGCTGTGTGTAGGTTTGCCGCTTGGCCCTGGTCAGTCTTGCTTTCACGTATGGCAGTTGTTGTTACACAGTGTCACTTGTTATGTCCTGCAGGGCTTTGCTGGTGAGCTGGACTTTGATGCTGAGATGTCTGGGGCAGCTCGGCGGCAGCAGCAGCAGGGCCAGGGGCAGCACAAGGGCCAGCGTGCAGGTGTGCGCATCCAGGCCGGTGCCACCCCCAACAAGAAGCGCCAGATGAAGGACGCCAAGTTTGGCTTTGGCGGTCGCAAGCGGCTGCAGAAGCAGAACGACGCGTTCAGTGCAGCTGACATGAGCGGCTACAAGCCCGGCAAGTTTGATGACGGGTTTGCAGGGAAGAAGCAGGGAGGCGGCGGCGGCGGTGCTAGGAAGGGCGGCCTGGGGGCGAAGGGTGGGGTCAAGAAGGGCGGGAAAGGTGGCGGCAACAGGCCGGGCAAGGCGCGTCGGCAGCAGATGAAGCAGCGCAAGGGCTAGGTTGCTGCTAGCTGGTGTGCGTGGTAGCAACTGCTATGCTGGTTGCCATGCAGCCATTATGGCCGGCGGGCGGGTCCGACGAGCGAGTCGCTGGCTTGTGAGCTGCTGCTTGGTATGTATCAGCAGGTAGACCCTGGCACTGAGCTGGGTGTGCTGCATGCCTAGCGCTGTTTGAGGAGAACTATGCACTCTTGGCTGTGCATTGGTGGCTGTGCATGCAGTGGCAGCTGAAAGGCATGAGCAGGCCAGTCACTCACCAACACATGGTGGCAAGGAGGGGTGTGCAGCGCTGGCAGTGTTGTGTTGGTGAATGATGCCTGTGGATGTAAAACGTTGTGGTGATGAAAGTGGCATTGTGATTGGCGTGATGCACGTCCTCTGCTGTAGCACCGGTACAGCCCTAGTTGCATCATCTACTTCAGGGCTGAGTGAACTGAGTGCGGCAGGGGCCCCTACATCATGGAAGCCAAGGAGTTGAGCTGGTGCACGGCTGTGCGGGTGCTGCCTTGCCGACTACCCTGCGGGTGCCGTTGAACACCATGGGCGAACGATCAAAACCGGTGCTTGAAGCACGTATTGTGTTTCAGGGGTGGCATGTACATACAATTCCTCTGTACTGGCGTTCTTCATGCCTCCTCGACTGAAACTTGGATCCACCCAGATCAGCGCGAAGTTCAACCTCGGCACGGATAAGCGGTGTTGCTGCAGGGTAGTCGGCTCTGTTATGCCGTCCGTCTGATAGAAGTGCATGACTAGATCACAGGGTATCACGCGCCAGTGCGGTCGCGCGATCCATGTTCAGCCTGTCACCACCATGTTTAGGAGCCTGTTTTCGCAGATGGCACAGTTTGGGCAGCCCCGCAGCCGTGCAAAGATTATGCAACATCACAACGCGGCTCTGAACGATCTCAGGGATAGCTTGACACCGCTCGAGTACCAGTACCACAGCAGCAATAATATACTTGCCAAGCCTGCTGACAGCTTTGGCAGACCGCCAGCGTTCAGCAGCTGCAGCACTATCCTATGCAAGGACCTGCGGTTGGGTGCGGTGCACACAAAAATCTTGTGCTGTGCGGAACACTTGTGGTTGATGCGCTGCTGATGAGCAGCGTCCAGACTGTGCTGGAGGACGAAGAAGGAAATGTCGTGCAAGTATGGCTCTCATTCTTTCAAAATCAGCCTTGTGATAGGCCCGTAGAAAGTCTTTGAAGTTCGAGCACAATGGCAGCAGCACCCTGAGCTTGCTGTAGCTCACGGATGTACTGCTCGTTGCTTAAATAAAGCAACATCGCCAAGTTGTAGTGCAGATGCCTAGGCTGGTGCCACATACACTGGCAGGCCTACAGCCCAGGCCACACGCCGCATAGTACACAACAGCCAGCTGCATACAGCAGGAACCAATACAAAGCAGATGCCACAGTAGTGTAGCGCATCTGTCACTCAGCCTGGCAGCTTGCAGCAGCGCTCTTGCACAACTGCCGTGAAGCCATTGCTGTTGCTGATGCCTACCGGCACCGCTGCTGTACACTGCTGCTGTCTGCCTGCAGGTGTTCCTGTACAGCACGCCCCAGCTGCGGCGCTGCACGCCCGCCACCAGCCCTGCCGACATCAGCACTGCGCAGCCCGTGTTTCCCCTGGGCCAGCGCATCGCCATCCTCAAGCCGTACCACAAAGTGATGGCAGACGGCACGCTTGGTGTGCGTGTGGACAACCCTGATGAGGCGACAGTCTGCGCGTCTCTTTGGTTGGACACAGTGTGGCTGCTGACTGTACAGTCGTGGTTAACATGATCGTGCCATTATCTTGCTGCCATCTTCCGCGATGGTGCGCATCACTTTGGATGACTGTCTGCTCTGGTGATCTGTTGGGCAAGGCTGTCGCTGGCCCCTAATCTGCAGCAGAATTGCTGGCCATGTGAAGCCTCACCTGCAGGTGGCCAGCTGGCCCTGTGAAGCCTGACCTGGCTATGTGAAGCCTCACCTGGCTATGTGAAGCCTCACCTCCTAGGGTTCCTACAACTCAGACTTTTTGATTTGCTGATTGGTGGCTGTTGGCTGCACCTACTTGATTTTGCAGGTGGTCTTCCTGGGTGAGTCAGGCAGCCCCACTGAGCAGGCTCCTGGCAGCCACACGACCACTGGCAGCCACACGACCACTGGTGCTGTCGGCTTCTCACACCGTGCCGCTGAGCGCAGCAGTGCACTGCATGACAGCTGGCTGCCAGCGGCCAGCTCCGGCAAGCCCAACAAGCCCAAGAGTCCAAACAAAAAGAAGGGCCAAGGGAAGAAGAGATGACGCAGCTACCAGCAAAGGCAGACGTCATAACTCACAGATGCAGCTCAGAAGCTGCCGCACTGCTAACAGACAGATGCGGTGCAGGTGCAGATATTTTTCTTGCAGACATGCCCGGCAGCGCCTTCATAAGCCAGGATACCGTGCCCTTTGACACAGGCGGCAAAGGCAGGCCGGTGGCACTAGATCAGCTGTACTGGAACCTGTTGCATTTGGACCAGGGGGTCCCAGATCAATGACCTGCTGCTTGGCCGGCAACCAGTGGTGGTGCACGGGCCTTGGGAGTTAAAGGCATGCTCCTTGGGTAATGGCCCTGATCAAACTCTTTAGTTGAACCATCCCGTTTACGACCTAGACGTACAGCTGCAGTTGAAGTGCTCAAACTGCACTGTTGTGCCGGAACCAATGCATCCCACCAGCTCTAGCAACTGCTGCACTGTTGACCGCCCGCCAGCCCTAGCAACTGCTGCACTGTACGCATCCTGCCGGCGTCACCACTGCTGCACTGTAGGCACCTGCCAGCTCCAGCAATTGCTGCACACAGTGGGCACCTTGCCGGTTACCTTCTGCACTGCATGCATCCCAACAGCTGCAGCAACTGCTGCACTGTATGCATCCCATCAGCTCCAGCAACCAGAGCAATGTTTCCATCCCGCAAGCTCCAGCTATCGCTGCACTGGGTGCATGCCGCCAGCTTCAGCAACTAGACCAAAAACTCATCCAGCCAACTCCAACAACGGCTGGACTGTATGATCCTGCCAGATTCAGCAATTGCTGCACTGCATGCATCTTACCAGTTTCAGCGACTGCTGCACTGTATGCATGTGACCTGCTCCAGCAACTGCTGCACTGAATGCATCTTACCAGCTTTACCACTGATGCTTTGGATGCATCTGCATGCTCCAGCAATCACTGCGCTATATGTATTGCTGCCGCACCAGCAACTGCGCAGCATGCTGCACCGTATGCATCCAGCAAGCTCTAGCAACTGCTGCACTGTCATCATCATTTTTACCCATTTGAGCCATAGCATCAACGCCATAGGCCCCGCGCCGCACCGGGACGGAAGGCTGCACTGTGTGTATCCCGCCCACTCCGTCAACTGCTGCACTGCATGCATTTTGCAGCTTCAGCAACAGCTGCACCGTATGTATCATGGCAGCTCCTGTACAGCTCCGGCACGTGCTGCATTGTATGCATTCTACCAGCTCCAGCAGCTGCTGCACTGCTTGCCTCTGACTAGCTTCACCACTGGTGCACTATATGCATCCCGTCAACTTCAGACACTGCTGGACCGTCTGCATCCCGCCAGCTCCAGCAAGTTCTAGACTGTATGCATCCTGCCAGCTCCAGCAACTGCTGCACTGCATGCATCCCGCCAGCTGCACCAAGTACTGCACTGTATGCCTTTTGCCAGCTACAGAAAATGCTGCACGGTATGCATCTTACCATGTTCACCATTGCTGCACTGTATGCATCCCGCCAGCCTCAACAATCACTGCCTGGTACATATCCCCAGCTCCAGCAACTGCTACATTGTATGCACCCCGCCAGCTCCAGCAAGTGATGCACTGCATGCATCCCGCCAGCTCCTGCAAGTGCTGCACTGCTTGCCTCTCACCACATTCACCGCTGGTGCACAATATGCATCCTGCCAGCTTCAGCAAATACTGCCGCAAGACATTGCGGCATTGTATGCATCCTGCCATCGGCAACAAAGCTGCACATTGCATCCCGCCAGCCCTAACAAATGCTGCACCGTATGCATCGTGCCAGCTTCAGGTACTGCTCACTGCATGCATTGTACCAGCTTCAGCAGCTGCTGCACTGTATCCATCTTACCAGCTCCAGCAACTGAAGAACTGTGTGCAACTTGCCAGCTCCCCCAACTGCTGCATTGCATGCATCCTGCCAGCTCCACCAAGTGGTGCGCTGTATGTACCGTGCCTGCTCCGCCAACTGCTGCACTACATGCATCATGCCAGCTCCAGCAAGTGGTGCACTGCATGCATTCTGACGGCTCAAGCGAGCGTTGCACTGTATGCATCCCGACAGCTCTGGCAATTGCTGCACCGTATGCATGTTACCAGCTCCAGCAACTGCTGCACTGCATGCCTCTCACCAGCTTTACCACTAGTGTATTGTGTTTCTTCTTTCAGTTCCAGCAACTACTGCGCGGTATGCAAGTTGCTACCTCCGCCAACAGCTGCACTGCATGAAACTGGTCTGCTCCAGCAAATGATGCACTGCATGCGCCTCCCCTGCTTCAGCAAGTGTTGTATTGAATGCAACCCGTCAACTCCGGCAAGTGTTGCGGCGCACGCATCCCTGACAGCCACAGCCACTGCTGCACCGTATGCGTCCCACCTGGCTCCAGCAACTGCAACACTGTGTGCATCTTACCAAGTTCACCATTGTTGCACTGCATGCGTCCCGCTAGCTCCACCACTGCTGCACCGCATGCATTTTGCCAGCTCTAGCGAATGCTGCACTGCATGCATTACGCCAGCTCCAGCACCTGTTGCGTTGCATGCAGTCCGCCAGCCCCAGCAAGTGCTGCACCGCATGCATCCCTGCGAACTCCAGCAAATGCTGCACGGTATGCACCCACCCAGCTCCAGCAACTGCTGCACCAACTGCATCTTACCAGCTTCAGCAACTGCTGGACTGCATGCATCCCGCAAGCTCCACCACTGCTGCACCGCATGAACCCCTCCAGCTCCAGCGAATGCTGCACTGCATGCATCCTGCCATCTGCAGCAATTGCTGCGCTGCATGCATCCCGCCAGCCTAGCAATTGCTGCACTGCATACATCCGACCCAGCTCTAGCAACTGCTGCATTGGGTGCAATTCACCCGGCTCCAGCAAATGCTGCACTGCATATATCCCGCCAACTCCAGGATCTGCTGCACTACAGCCATCTTGGCAGCTTTAGCAAACGCTGCACTTCATCCATGCCGCCAGCTCCTGTAATTATTGCATTGAGTTCCTCCCGCCCGCCCCAGCAACTGCTGCACTGTATGTATTCCGCCAGCTCCAGCAAGTTCTGTACTGCATGCATCCCTGCCAGTCCCAGCGACTGCTGCTCCGGATGCGTTCCGATGCGTTCTGGTTCAGCAAGCGCTGTGCTGTATGCGTCCCACCCGCTCCAGCAGCTGCTGTTGTGCATGCATCCCTGCCAGTTTCAGCAACTGCTGTAGTGCATGCATCCCTGCCAGCACTAGCCACTGCTGCTCCGTATGCATCCTGCCAGCTCTAGCGAATGCTCCACTCTATGCATCCCGCCAGCTTCAGCAACTGCTATACCACATGCATTTTGCCAGCTCCAGCAACTGCTGCACTGCATGCATCCCGCCAGCTCCAGCAAGTGCTGCACAGCATGCATCCCGCCACCTCCAGCAAATGCTGCACTGCATGCATCCCGCCAGCACCCGCTACTGCTGCACTGCATGCATCCCGCCAGCACCCGCTACTGCTGCACTGCATGCATCGCGCAGCCCCAGCAACTGCTGCACTGCATGCATCCCCGCCAGCTCCACCACTGCTGCACTGCATGCATCCCGCCAGCTCCAGCAAGTGCTGTACTGCATGCATCCCATCAGCTCCACCACTGCATCACTGCATGCATCCCGCGAGCTCCAGCAAGTGCTGCACTGCATGCACCCTGCCAGCTCCACCACTGCTGCACTGCATGCATCCCGTCAGCTCCAGCAACTGCTGCACCGCATGCATCCCGGCAGCTCCAGCAAATGCTGCACTGCATGCATCCTGCCAGCTCCCGCTACTGCTGCACTGCATGCATCGCGCAGCCCCAGCAACTGCTGAACTGCATGAATCCCACCCAGCTCCACCACTGCTGCACGGCATGCATCCCGCCAGCTCCAGCAAGTGCTGTACTGCATGCATCCCATCAGCTCCACCACTGCTGCACTGCATGCATCCCGCCAGCTCCAGCAACTGCTGAACTACATGAATCCCACCTAGCTCCACCACTGCTGCACTGCATGCATCCCGCCAGCTCCAGCAAGTGCTGTACTGCATGCATCCCACCAGCTCCAGCAAGTGCTGTACTGCATGCATCCCATCAGCTCCACCACTGATGCATCGCCCCAGATCCAGCAACTGCTGCCCGGCATGCATCCTGCCAGCTCCACCACTGCTGCACGGCATGCATCCCGCCAGCTCCAGCAACTGCTGCCCGGCATGCATCCTGCCAGCTCCACCACTGCTGCACGGCATGCATCCCGCCAGCTCCAGCAACTGCTGCACGGCATGCACCCTGCCAGCTCCACCACTGCTGCCCTGCATGCATCCCGCCAGCTCCAGCAACAGTTGTACTGCATGCATCCCGCCAGCTCCAGCAAGTGCTGTACTGCATGCATCCCATCAGCTCCACCACTGTTGCACTGCATGCATCCCGCCAGCTCCAGCAACTGCTGCACGGGCATGCACCCTGCTAGCTCCACCACTGCTGCACTGCATGCATCCCGCCAGCTCCAGCAACTGCTGCACGGCATGCACCCTGCCAGCTCCACCACTGCTGCACTGCATGCATCCCGCCAGCTCCAGCAACAGTTGTACTGCATGCATCCCGCCAGCTCCAGCAAGTGCTGTACTGCATGCATCCCATTAGCTCCACCACTGTTGCACTGCATGCATCCCGCCAGCTCCAGCAACTGCTGCACGGGCATGCACCCTGCTAGCTCCACCACTGCTGCACTGCATGCATCCCGCCAGCTCCAGCAACTGCTGCACGGCATGCACCCTGCCAGCTCCACCACTGCTGCACTGCATGCATCCCGCCAGCTCCAGCAACAGTTGTACTGCATGCATCCCGCCAGCTCCAGCAAGTGCTGTACTGCATGCATCCCATCAGCTCCACCACTGTTGCACTGCATGCATCCCGCCAGCTCCAGCAACTGCTGCACGGGCATGCACCCTGCTAGCTCCACCACTGCTGCACTGCATGCATCCCGCCAGCTCCAGCAACTGCTGCACGGCATGCACCCTGCCAGCTCCACCACTGCTGCACTGCATGCATCCCGCCAGCTCCAGCAACAGTTGTACTGCATGCATCCCGCCAGCTCCAGCAAGTGCTGTACTGCATGCATCCCATCAGCTCCACCACTGTTGCACTGCATGCATCCCGCCAGCTCCAGCAAATGCTGCACGGGCATGCACCCTGCTAGCTCCACCACTGCTGCACTGCATGCATCCCGCCAGCTCCAGCAACTGCTGCACGGCATGCACCCTGCCAGCTCCACCACTGCTGCACTGCATGCATCCCGCCAGCTCCAGCAACAGTTGTACTGCATGCATCCCGCCAGCTCCAGCAACTGCTGTACTGCATGCATCCCATCAGCTCCACCACTGTTGCACTGCATGCATCCCGCCAGCTCCAGCAACTGCTGCACGGGCATGCACCCTGCTAGCTCCACCACTGCTGCACTGCATGCATCCCGCCAGCTCCAGCAACTGCTGCACTGCATGCACCCTGCCAGCTCCACCACTGCTGCACTGCATGCATCCCGCCAGCTCCAGCAACTGCTGCACTGCATGCATCCCGGCAGCTCCAGCAAATGCTGCACTGCATGCATCCTGCCAGCTCCCGCTACTGCTGCACTGCATGCATCGCGCAGCCCCAGCAACTGCTGAACTGCATGAATACCACCCAGCTCCACCACTGCTGCATGGCATGCATCTTGCCAGCTCCGGCAACTGCTGTACTGATGCATCCCGCCTGCTCCACCACTGCTGCACTGCATGCATCCCGCCACCTCCAGCAAGTGCTGTACTGCATGCATCCCGCCAGCTCCAGCAAGTGCTGTACTGCATGCATCCCATCAGCTGCACCACTGCTGCACTGCATGCATCCCGCCAGCTCCAGCAGATGCTGCACTGCATGCACCCTGCCAGTTCCACCACTGCTGCACTGCATGCACCCTGCCAGCTCCACCACTGCTGTACTGCATGCATCCCACCTGCTGCAGCAACTGCTGCACGGCATGCACCCTGCCAGCTCCACCATTGCTGCACTGCATGCATCCCATCAGCTGCACCACTGCTGCACTGCATGCATCCCGCCAGCTCCAGCAGATGCTGCACTGCATGCATCCTGCCAGCTCCACCACTGCTGCACTGCATGCATCCCGCCAGCTCCAGCGAATGCTGCACTGTATGCATCCCGCCAGCTCCAGCAGCTGCTGCACTGCATGCATCCTGCCAGCTTCAGCAACTGCTCTACTGCATGCATCCCGCCAGCTCCAGCAAATGCTGCACTGCATGCACTCTGCCAGTTCCACCACTGCTGCACTGCATGCATCCCACCAGCTCCACCACTGTTGCACTGCATGTATCCCGCCAGCTCCAGCAACTGCTGCACGGCATGCACCCTGCCAGCTCCACCACTGCTGCACTGCATGCATCCCATCCGCTCCACAACTGCTGCACGGCATGCATGCCACCAGCTCCAGCAAATGCTGCACTGCATGCATCCTGCCAGCTCCAGCAACTGCTGCACTGCATGCATCCCGCCAGCTCCAGCAAATGCTGCACTGCATGTACTCTGCCAGTTCCACCACTGCTGCACTGCATGCATCCCACCAGCTCCACCACTGTTGCATTGCATGTATCCCGCCAGCTCCAGCAACTGTTGCACGGCATGCAGCCCGCCAGCTCCAGCAAATGCTGCACTGCATGCATCCCGCCAGCTCTAGCAACTGCTTCACCGCATGCATCCCGCCAGCTGCAGCAACTGCTGCACTGCATGCATTCTGCCAGCTCCACCACTGCTGCACTGCATGCATCCCGCCAACTCCAGAAATTGCTGCACGGCATGCACCCTGCCAGCTCCACCACTGCTGCACTGCATGCACCCTGCCAGCTCCACCACTGCTGTACTGCATGCATCCCACCTGCTGCAGCAACTGCTGCACAGCATGCACCCTGCCAGCTCCACCATTGCTGCACTGCATGCATCCCATCAGCTGCACCACTGCTGCACTGCATGCATCCCGCCAGCTCCAGCAGATGCTGCACTGCATGCACCCTGCCAGCTCCACCACTGCTGCACTGCATGCACCCTGCCAGCTCCACCACTGCTGTACTGCATGCATCCCACCTGCTGCAGCAACTGCTGCACGGCATGCACCCTGCCAGCTCCACCATTGCTGCACTGCATGCATCCCATCAGCTGCACCACTGCTGAACTGCATGCATCCCGCCAGCTCCAGCAGATGCTGCACTGCATGCATCCTGCCAGCTCCACCACTGCTGCACTGCATGCATCCCGCCAGCTCCACCACTGCTGCACTGCATGCATCCCGCCAGCTCCAGCGAATGCTGCACTGTATGCATCCCGCCAGCTCCAGCGAATGCTGCACTATATGCATCCCGCCAGCTCCAGCAGCTGCTGCACTGCATGCATCCTGCCAGCTCCAGCAACTGCTCTACTGCATGCATCCCGCCAGCTCCAGCAAATGCTGCACTGCATGCACTCTGCCAGTTCCACCACTGCTGGCACTGCATGCATCCCACCAGCTCCACCACTGTTGCACTGCATGTATCCCGCCAGCTCCAGCAACTGCTGCACGGCATGCACCCTGCCAGCTCCACCACTGCTGCACTGCATGCATCCCATCAGCTCCACAACTGCTGCACGGCATGCATGCCACCAGCTCCAGCAAATGCTGCACTGCATGCATCCTGCCAGCTCCAGCAACTGCTGCACTGCATGCATCCCGCCAGCTCCAGCAAATGCTGCACTGCATGTACTCTGCCAGTTCCACCACTGCTGCACTGCATGCATCCCACCAGCTCCACCACTGTTGCATTGCATGTATCCCGCCAGCTCCAGCAACTGTTGCACGGCATGCATCCCGCCAGCTCCAGCAACTGCTGTACTGCATGCATCCCGCCAGCTCTAGCAACTGCTTCACCGCATGCATCCAGCCAGCTGCAGCAACTGCTGCACTGCATGCATTCCACCAGCTCCACCACTGCTGCACTGCATGCATCCCGCCAACTCCAGCAACTGCTGCACGGCATGCACCCTGCCATCTCCACCACTGCTGCACGGCTTGCACCCTGCCAGCTCCACCACTGCTGCACTGCATGCATCCCGCCAGCTGCAGCAAATGCTGCACTGCATGCATCCCGCCAGCTGCAGCAAATGCTGCACTGCATGCATCCTGCCTGCTGCAGCAACTGCTGTACTGCATGCATCCCGCCAGCTCCAGCAACTGCTGCACTGCATGCATCCCACCAGCTCTAGCAATTGCAGCACTGCATGCATCCCGCCCGCCGCCGCTACTGCTGCACTACATGCCTCGCGCAGCCCCAACATTTGCTGAACTGCATGAATCCCACCCAGCTCCACCACTGCTGCACTGCATGCATCCCGCCAGCTCCAGAAAGTGCTGTACTGCATGCATCCCATCAGCTCCACCACTGCATCACTGCATGCATCCCGCGAGCTCCAGCAACTGCTGCACTGCATGCACCCTACCAGCTCCACCACTGCTGCACTGCATGCATCCCGCCAACTCCAGCAACTGCTGCACGGCATGCACCCTGCCATCTCCACCACTGCTGCACTGCATGCATCCCATCAGCTCCACCACTGCTGCACTGCATGCATCCCGCCAGCTGCAGCAACTGCTGCACGGCATGCACCCTGCCAGCTCCGCCACTGCTGCACTGCATGCTTCCCGCCAGCTCCAGCAACTGCTGCACGGCATGCACCCTGCCAGCTCCACCACTGCTGCATTGCATGCATCCCGCCAGCTGCAGCAACTGCTGTACTGCATGCATCGCGCAGCCCCAGCAAATGCTGCACTGCATGCATCTTGCCAGCTCCACCACTGCTGCACTGCATGCATCCCGCAGGCTCCAGCAACTGCACTGCATGCATCCCATCAGCTCTAGCAACTGCTGCACTGCATGCATCCCGCCAACTCCAGCAAATGCTGCACTGCATGCATCCCGCCAGCACCCGCTACTGCTGCACTGCATGCATTGCGCAGCCCCAGCAACTGCTGAATTGCATGAATCCCACCCAGCTCCACCATTGCTGCACTGCATGCATCCCGCCAGCTCCAGCAAGTGCTGTACTGCATGCATCCCATCAGCTCCACCACTGCTGCACTGCATGCATCCCGCTAGCTCCAGCAACTGCTGCATGGCATGCACCCTGCCAGCTCCAGCAAATGCTGCACTGCATGCATCCCGCCAGCTCCACCAGTGCTGCACTGCATGCATCCCGCCAGCTCCACCACTGCTGCACTGCATGCATCCCGCCAGCTCCAGCAAATGCTGCACTGCATGCATACCAACCAGCTCCAGCAACGGCTCTACTGCATCTATATTACTAGCTTCACTACCATCGCACTGTATGCTTTCTGCTAGCTCCATCAACTGCTGCACGGCATGATCCCGCCAGCTGCTACAACTGCTACACTGCAAGAATTCGGCCAGCGTCACCACTGCTGCACTCATCCTGCCAGCGTCACCACTGCCGCAGTGTATACACTCTGCCAGTTATACCACTGTCGCACAATATGCATCCTGCCAGCTTCAGCAACAAAGGCACATGCCTTTCTACTGCTCTGCATGCATACCGCACCCTGCAGCACCACAAACCCACTGCTAAACAGAGCAGCAGGAACATCTTGCAGCCACTGTACATGGCCTGTCTTGCATACACTTGCACATCAGCTGCTGCTGCTGCTGCTGCTGCTGCTACTCAAGGTCACCTGGTATACAGCTCTGGTACTGTTCCACCGCTCAGCAGCAGCTGCGCGGCCTTGGCATCGCCAGCTCCATGCTATATGCGACATTGCATCACTGCTGCTGCAAACCACAGATGCCGGTCTGATGTGCTGGCCAAGGGCCTACCAGATTCATTTGCACACTACAAGTGCTGCATCCATGTGTTGACACCTGCAAACAGGGCTGCGACCACCGGCTGCAGCTTCCGGCTGCAGATGTTGTCAGCTGCAGCAGCACTGCTGAGTGGCCTTGCCAGCTGCTGGCTGCTTGGAGTGAGGATTGTGGGGTGCTAGGACAGCTGCACCATGCCCCAACCGCTCAGGAGGAAGCTGTCAACTTGCTGCTGCAGCACATCCAGTTGGCTGCTGCTGCTGCTGCGGCGGCAGCTGCTACTTGGGGCGTTGCTACTACCAGCAGCAGTGATGCTAGCACGGACGTCAACAGCAGGCGGGTTGACGCTGCTGCCGTACTGCTGTTGCTACGCTGTTGTTACGTGCATCTGCTGCCTCGTTGAATGATTGTAAATGCTACTGACTTAGCATCACCACACGCAATATCCTGACATCACAGCTGCCTGTCAAGCTGCAGAGGCCTGGTAGATGTCATTGCAGGAACCACCGACTGATTGAGGAATGTGAGAGAGCTGGTGTCAACCCAACATGGTACTTGCCTGCAGCAGCAGCAATGCACAACAGCCAGCATGGACAGCCATGCCACATACCAACAGAAGACTAACAACCACCAGCACCCGCAGCCAGCACCAGCACCAGCAGCAGCAGCAGCAGCAACAGGGCAGCTCCTGCTTGCAGGCCAACATGGAGTTGCTGTGCAAGCAGGTGGGTTGTCAAAATCAATGAGGCCACATTGCACATGCGCCCCCAATTGAAGTAGTGTTGCTGCTACAACCCTAGCCGATGCGCATGCGTTTAGAAATTAGTGGCGTCCAAATCAACTCCACCACAGCTCCGCCCACCTGCCCAGGAACACGCTATGCTTCCCCTTCATGAGCTGCTGTGCTGCTGCTGCGGCGGCTGCTGCTGCTGCTGCTGCTGCTGCTGCTGCTGC
The DNA here is from genome assembly GCA_014080715.1 of Scenedesmus sp. NREL 46B-D3. Lineage (NCBI taxonomy): Eukaryota > Viridiplantae > Chlorophyta > Chlorophyceae > Sphaeropleales > Scenedesmaceae > Scenedesmus > Scenedesmus sp. NREL 46B-D3. The sequence goes on from JACERP010000307.1 coordinate 79,939, forward strand.
TGCTGCTGCTGCCCTGGCCCTGGCTGCCCGGCCGCCTGCAGGCCTGCTGCAGGTCCAGGTTGATAGTGTTCAGTCAGTACAGGCTGAAGCACCAGTAGTTGTGTATGGCATCAACAGCCTACATGTAGAAGTACATGCAGCACAAGCAGACACACGTGGAACAGTCTTGATGGTTGTCCTTTTTTTATTTATGGGATGCGAGAGTACAAGCGTGCAAGGCGAAATGCTAATGGCGCGGTACGGGCTGCAGCACGCGCTGACGCTGCAGCAAGGAACGGGCTAAGAAATGCGTGACAAATACGGAGGTGAAAACTCTGGCTTAGTAATAAAGCGTGCAATACAGCGGGCTTATGGCCTGTTGAAGGCTGAGATGTTGAAGTGCAGTTGAGCGTGCTGTAGGTTATGATTGTTGCAACTTATAGAAAACCAAAGGTAAATACGGCTGCAAGGCTCACGACAAAGGAACGGGGAAGCACTGAGCACAAGAGTTGCGGGCGACCGCGAGAGAACAGAAGCAAGAACCTAAACACAGGCAGACCGACACAATCAGCACGAAGACAAATTAGACAGTTGATAAACATTTAATCGTACTTCCGGATAGTTTTGTGAGGGAGCTACTTGAGTGCAGCGTGACTGCAGTACTGCTGGGCACTACAAGTGTAGTAGGTTGCTGGACAGAAGCAGATCTCTTTAGAGCCAGTACTCCAACAGTCCCTGAAGGCGGGAGGTGTTCGAGCAGTGCCCGCAGCTGCCGCAGCTCGGCACGTGTGATCGTTACCCCTTCTTTTAATTGATGGCAGGTGCTTGAGCACCTTACAAAACAGCGAGTAAGCCAACCCCGCAGGTGACCCTGCCAGCTGCTCAGCACAAGTTGTGATGCTGTAGCTGCAGATGCACGGCTTTGTGAAACAGCTGCACTGTGGTGTGAACATGGCAGTAAGCTAGCTGTTCAGCGGCTGGTTGTGCAGCTCCTTCTGCAAAAGGCCACTGCTGATCAGTGCTAGCTGCTCTGACTCTGCCTCATCCATCGCCTTCACAACAACAATAAAATTCTGTCAACAATGACATTCTCTGTATAGTAACGCACTGCTGCTGAGTAAAGCTCATCATTGTCGTGGTATTCCTACAGCAACATGTGACAATTACAAAAGGTGGGCAGGTCACATTGGCGGGGCTGAAGGAGGCTTTGGCTGATGTACAGCGCAAAGCGGTGAAGTGACAGACTTTACCTTAATGTGACTGAGTTAACGGTGATGAGACAGGAGCTCTGTCAATCCACCCAACTCGCCGGCTGTCACTCCACCTCGTTCTGTCACTCCACTTCACAGAGTTGACCACTCGACCATTTCACACCAAGAAGTAGACAACAACAATGGTGACACTAGCTCAACAGCGAGTCTTGATGGTATTGCGGGAACAAGCTGGCGCCGTATTCAACTGAAGCCACACTATGGCAGCAGTGCTGCTGCCGCCAGCAGCCTGTCATCGTCTGCCTAGCCAGGGCGCCTGACTGAGCAGTCCTGGGCGCTTGTGTGCAGCGTGATCAACCACATCACCAGCGCCTGTTTGTGCGGCAGGCTTACGCTGCTGCTGCTGTGGCTGCGGCTGTGCTGTATCCTTGCATCGGTTTGCAAATGGCCACATCTTGTCATCTTCCTTTATGTTCCAAGGTTTTGTGTTGGCGAAGTGCAGCACAATGGGAGGTGCTCCGCCTGCGGTTAGCAGCTTATCGCCGTCAATGGTGTCAATGCCCTTGATGGCGTTGGTGTTGTAGGTCATGGGCAGGCGGAAGCCCGTGTAATGGAAGTACCTGCCACAGCATAGCAAATCACACACAGCAGCAATAGGGCAGTGGGTGCTGTGTTTGATTTTTTGGGAGAAAGTAGTTACACATGGGTCCCGGACTGGCGGTCACCATCTAAAATGGTATAGGCATTTTGCTTCACTTGGTGAGAAAGGCAGTCTCTGAACATATCTACACTGAGCAGCTGCACGGCAGCAGCAAAGTACCGTCAGAGTTTGCAGCAGCATCGTTGCTGGTTCACAAATGCTGCATAACAACACAGCACAAGGCAACGCACATAGATATGTATCAAGGTATGCCAACTGAGCTGCAATCCCTACTGGCTTTCAGGCATCATCTTGAGGCAATGGTAGGGGGTGCTGCTGCTCACATCATGGTGACAGTGGCAGTGCCTGCAAAAAGTAAACTTGGTTACTTGGTAAAGCCTGTGCTCACCACTCGATGAAGGTCTGCTCCGCATGCAGGTCTTGAAACTGCAGCCGCTCCTCGCCGGTGACCAGGCCCACCATGTGGTCGTACACAGCGCGGCACGGCCGCAGAAACACAAAGCCGCCTGCAGGCACAAATGGCATGCACATCACTGGCCAGCAGCCACCACAGCCGCCAGTCGCGGCCCCGATCCCAGGTATGGTGACGCACGCAACTCATCTGGGCAGCTGCTGGACATCAGTGGAGCTGTGCTTCCTCAACTTGAAGATCATGGCTGAATGCTGGGTATGCTCTTCGCCTGCTGCAGCACGCTGGCCCCAGCGGCTGCAAGTGATGCATGGACAGCACGACCACAAGCCAACAGCAGACTGTCAAGCCAGCGCATTGCATTGCTGTTTGGAGGCTGCAAGCTGGTCAGTACCCCTTGCAAGAGTTGGGCCATCATGATGATTGTGGTACCCACAACTGCTGGGCTAGTGCTACTGCGGGTCCCACAGGAGTCAACTTGACGTTGTCGCACCTTTATTGTGCCACCACTTGTAGGGAGCCTGCCACGGCACCCAGGCAAAGTCTGTGGGCAGCGTCCGCAGGTGGGTGAGGTCGCCAAGCACTGCCATGTCTGCAGACACGGCACGGTTTGCGAAGATTAGCAGCAGCACAACAGGGCATGATGGCATCGACCTTGTCTCAACCTGGCTGCTTGAAGTACCCCATCGAGCATGGCCTGCAGCAGTTGCAAACCAGCCCCGACGATGCATAATGCAGCAGGCGCACGGCGGGTCCTTGTCCTACTGGCTGATCACCGATGCAGAGCTGCACTGCTAGGCAGCACTGCTGAGCGGCACCATCCGATATCTTGAACGGTTGGCCAGCCACGGGAAGCAAGCAGAAACAGAACCAGAACTCAGTCATGACAAGGCTGTCGATCCCAGCACTGCTTGTTGACAGGCGTCTCAGCGACCGGCTGACGGCTAGCTCAGCTGTGAAGCATACCTGTGTCCAAGTTGATGATGGTGTCGAATTCTGTCATGTTCCAGGAGTTGAGCTTGACCCAGTTCAGCCCAAAGCGCGGTGAAAACTTGTTGCTGATCTTGATGTCCGGCACTGCCCGGTACTCCACTGTGAACCGCGAGCTGGAAAGGCTGCGGATGAACTGCCGGTGCTCTTCAGTAAGGTCATCACCCTCGCAGCCGATGACAATCAGCAGCTGACCTGCCGGCAGTATGGAAGTTGCAGGCAAAGCTTGCGAGTCGATGTGCCACACATTAGGCTGCAGCTTACAAGCATTAGGCTGCAGCTTGCAACCGATTGGTTGACTGGCGAGGGCCGAGGCTCGGTGGTAATGCGCGCTGCACTGGTGAGTGAACGCTTTGAAGAACGGCCACACCAGCCATCACCTGCCAGAACACGCGCCTGCGTCAAATACTGCGCTGCCGTGAGCAGCAACAGCAGCGCTGGTGATGGGAGGAAGGTACAAGATGCTGCGGACTGTGCTGGTGAATCCAAGCACCTAGCAGGATACACAGCAGCAGAAGGCTTACCTGGGTTGCTCTCTGCCAAGCTGCACACCAGCTGCCGCAGCAGCGGCACGTACTTGGCGGTGCGCACGGATGTCACAAAGGCATGCTGACCTGTCCTGGGAGCTGCGCAGCTGCCGCCCATGCAACACCTGGGAGACGGGTAATCTCCATGCTCCCGATATCCTACGTCTAGGGGCACGCCTCCGTCATCTAAACGCCGCTGCTCTTTGGCTGCAGCACAGCACGATGTGGCTGCCAGCCAGTAAAGCAGGCAGAGAAGTACTCTGCTCTGTTGCATGCCTATTTCTGCACTAAGCGCCAGTGTGACCTTCACCCAATCATAATAAGTGTTATAGTATCATTGTAAGCTCAGCAGCATGATTGAAGGCTCCTGCATGTCGATCGGCAGTGGCGGGCAAGCGAGTGCAAGCGCGGCCCACGAGCGCACACAACAAACGCATGCAAGTCGTAAGGACAATGTGGAGCAAAAGAAAAAACTTACTCACAAAGGCGTACCGGTCACTTATCGTTGCGCCCGAGGCAGAAGCTGGTGCACCTGACAGCCCTAGCTAGGGCGCCTATAGGGGTTGCCCTGTCACGCCAGCAAACTCACGCAAGTCACGGGACACGCACATGCCTGTCCTCGGAATTCGTACGTGACTCACAGCACACAGTCCACTGCACTGCGTAGTAGCAGGTACTGTCCTACACCAGTGCTGTTCAAAATATTCAGCTGATGCCATGGACACACCAGCTGGTGTGCAGATCTGGCTAGTCCACACACCAGTCATTGCACCAGCTTCCTCAGCACCGAGTGCATGGCCAGGCACACGTCTGTTCAGTAACTGCACCACCCTTGATATGCTAGCCCCGACCCTGTTACAGCCGCTGCCGCTTGAAACCGCCCCACCCGTCATGAACTCCAGCCTGCCACCCCTCGCCACCGCCTTCATCGTCCCCCACAAACCCTCCACCGCCACCCATGCGGCTGCCACCTGCTCCTGCTGCTCCTGTTGCGGCAGCAGCTGCTGCTGCCACGCCTGCCGCACGCTGCTGCTGCGTCCGGGCTGACAGCACAGCACGGGCCACGCGCAGCCGCCTCTGGCGCGCAAACGGTGTGCGGGCAGCATCGTCAGGGCACTGGGGCTGCAGGATGCCTGCCTGGCGCCTCCCAACCTCTGCCACCAGCTCCTGCGCAGCAGCAGCAGCAGCAGCAGCAGTGACAACGGCGCAATAAATTCATGTTCGAACATAGGAGCAACAGGAGCAGCAGGCAGCTTGTGCCATCGAGGCACGGCTCAACTGGTTGAGCAATCCATGTCTTGCAGCCAGCTCACAAGAGGATGGAGCTACACAGCAATCGAAACTGCAACTTGAAATGGCACTTCACCGCAGAGCAACCAAACACATCCTCACCTACATGCTCAGCACCAAGAGCTGCTGCCACAGCTGACTTCCAGCCACGCCTAACATATGACATACGCCACGCCACGCTCAGCCCCCACCCTGGCAGCTCTAGCAGCGCACCACCTGTGCCTCACCCGCATGCTCAGCCTCCAGAGTTCATGCTGCAGCCGACTTGCAGCCACGCCTACTGGACGAGATGCAATGAGCCAGCCCTGCAACGTGATTGTCATGGTCGGTGGCTCAGACAGATGCACCTCACCTGCATGCTCAGCGCCCAGAGCTCCGCCTCTTCATCCGAAGCACTTGGCTGGCTGCCCTGAGCAGCAGCAGCAGCAGCAGCAGCAGCAGCAGCAGCAGCAGCAGCAGCAGCAGGCCTCCTACAGCCCCCAGCTGCCGCGGCCCCGCCCTCAACATGACCATCTGCTACGTCTCGCTCCCACTCCGTCCACCAAGCGTAGTCGCCCGCGCCATCGTCTGCACCTGCTGCGGCTGCCTGTTCACCCCAGTCATCTGCATCTCCCTGCCCTGCCACATCGACGCCGCCTGTCGACTCGAGCAGTGCCAGAGCCTGCTCATGAGCTGTGGTGAGAGCCCTGAAGGCTGCCTCAGCGCAAGCATGCCTGCACTTGTCGGGGTGCACCAGCGCAGCCAGCCGCCGGTACGCGCGCCTGACGGCCAGCACTGTCGCCGCAGTCACGTCGCCAACGCCCGCAGCTGCTGGGAGCTGCTGCTGGTGCAGCGGCGCACCTGGCAGCTGCAGTGCAGCGAGCCAGTGCTGCTGACCGACCTCATGCAGCAGCACTGCCACTGCCAGCAGCCGTTCTGCTTCCTTACCAAAGCTGCTGCTGCTGCTGCTGCTGCCAAGCGCAGCAGCACCAGACAGTGCAGCAGCAGCACGCTCCCTGGCCTCTGCAAACTGGCCAGCGGACAGGCTCTGCGCTGCCAGCACCAGCAGGCGCCTCAGGTGGTTTGGCACAGGACGCTGTTGTGGCTGTTGTGGCTGTTGCTGCTGCTGCTGCTGCTGCAGAGTCACCTGCTGCTGCTGCACGACAGCATGACGCTCTTGCTGCTGCTGCTGGCACTGCTGCTGCTGCTGCTGCTGCTGCTGATGTGACAACACCTCTGCTGCATGTGCACTGCCACTGCAGTGCATGGGTGATGTGCACGTAGGAGATCCGGCAGCAGCAGCAGCAGCAGCAGCAGCAGCAGCAGCAGGAGGAGAAGGAGCAACAGCATAGATGCCAGCTGTAGCCCCAGTGTGGCTGCCACCCCCGCATGCCATGTCAGCATCACCACTCAACACTTCTGCATGTTCACAGTGAAGTTCATCAGCTCCACATTGCCCCTGCTCTGTGAAGTTCCTGGATGCCAGCAGCTGCCGCATGCACTCCACAAAGTCGCCAGGAGTCTGCAAAGTGCTGCAGTCCCAAGGCACGTCACCAGCTGCACAGCCGCCTGCTGGGGTGTGTGCCTGCCCTGCCTGCCGCTGCTGCAGCACCTGCAGCCGCTGCAGCAACGACAGCTGCTCTGCTGCCGCTGGTGCGTGGCTGCTGACATCTGCTGCTGCTGCTGCTGCTGCGGCGGGCTCAGGATCAGGATCAGCAAGCTCTCCACCTGCCTGCTGCTGGTCGTTACGCCACTGCTGCAGCACCTGCAGCCGCTGTGTCAGCGACAGCTGTTCTGCTGCCACTGTGCCACTGCTGCCATCTTCTGCTACTGACGGTGTTTCCACTTGATGCTGGCCAGCCTGCCTCTGCACCAACAGCTGCAGCCGCTCCAATACAGCAGCTTGACTGCCGCTGCCTCCAGTACTGGCTGCTGCTGCCGCATCTTCTGCAGGGGCTGCTGCGTCCCTGCTGCTGTGCCCGCTAGTGCTGCTGGCGTGCAGCCGTGCCTGTAGCACAGCCATGCGAGCAGCGACGCCACAAGCAGAGTCGTACTGCTGCTGCTGCTGCTGCTGCTGCTGCTCCTGCTGCTGTTCTACTGCAACAGCCTGGTCATTTTGCTCATCCTCCTCCTGCTGCTGCTGGCGCCGCAGCAGTGCTGCTAGGCGGCCAGCCAGTCCTGCTGGCACGGCTGTTGACATCGCCGCACTGCCAATCCTGCAATGGCCCTCTGGCAACAGCTGCTGTACTTCCTGAGCCACTGCTGCTGCCGCTGCTCAAGGCTTTCGCGGCTTTGACAGCTGCTGCTTGGCGAGTAGGGGCGGATTGGAGCTGCTGCTGCTGCTGCCGCCGCCGCTGTTGCGTGTGAGGTTTCAACGCTTTCAGGTGGTACAGGCTGCTGGTGATGTCGTGGGACCTGGGGGCGCGGCAGCAGACACCGCGACGCGAACTTGGCTTTCGCTCCTCAAGTGCGTGCAGTGGGCAATGCACAGGCAAGCAACAGCTGCTGCGCTGTAGCTGCCGCAATCACAGTTCTTCACCTACACGTAAGGTCATAATCCTGATGGCTAGCAGAGGTATGCAGAGCAGTTCAACCGCCGCCGCTGTGGGATGACCGGCACACATGAAGGTTGCAGGAAGACACACTTTGCAAAGCCACAATGCAGCAAGTGCGGCACTCGCATGCTGGACTGGGGCCCCCGCCGACTGGGGGCCCCCGCCACCATGACACATGTTTCAGGCTGTGATCAGCTCCTTTACAAACCAAGCAAACCAGGCTACCTTCCAGGCAGCCCTCCTGCAAGCACGTAGGGGTGCTGTGATGCAGGCAAGTGCTGCTGTGCAGGCGCTGTGCGGCAGGCTGCTACTTGAGGCAAGGGCTGCGAACGTGCTGTGCCGTGCCTGCTTGCCCACCTTGCCAATGCATCGTCCAGCACTCCGTCAAAGGAGGACAGGTCAGCAGGGCCAGGGCGGCCAAGCTCTGCACAACAGCAGCAGCAGCAGCAGCAGCAGCAGCAGCAGTGCCTGCTTAGAGCGCCTGGTGATGTGCGGGAGCTGCTTGGCCTGCTGAGCTGTTGCTATGTAGCGTGCTTCTGCTGCCTTGCTGCTGCAACGGTACAAAGTGCGCGGCCTGCACTGTGAAGTACTTTGGTGGCAGCTGGTTGGCTTGCAGAACATAGCCCAGTATGCGTTGGCGCAGCTTCAACTCACTGCATTGGTGTTTGTGTGCGCACTTTGGCGAGACACGAGGGCTGTGATCACTGTGTTGAGCTGCACGGCAGAAAGCAGCAACACAGCGGCAGCAGCAGCTTGCAGGACATGCCACATGGCATCCAGCATTACAAAAGGCCTGGCGCATGCACAAGCGCAACAGCAGGTGGGCCACAGCTCAGGCTGCCCCCAAACACTGCCATGCAACTCACCTCCTTGCTTGTGTCTGCATGAATCAGTGCTGGAACTTTGGGCTAAAGTAGCTAGCACGCCTTGGAGTTTGTCCTTCACGCTATCCTTATGGGCTTGCAGCTGTTGGAACGGGCTGGCTGGACATCAATGCAGCCACAGGTGCACAAGCAGCTGGGCCAGAAAGCAGCGCACAACTGCCACACCAGCAAACTGCAACGAAAGCATCAAGAATAGCTGCGTAGAGATGCAGAACAAAAGTTCAAGTATTGTCATTTCAGCCGAGCACAACCGCAGTGCAACAACATTTTCTCCTGGCATAGTGTCATGACACAGTTACAAGGGTTTGATGGGTGACAGCGAGCACTCCGGTTCTGCGAAAGAGGGTGTAGTATCTGTTGTTTTCACGTTGCATAACTTATAACACCTGCCAGTTTGCTCACCAGGGCTGTTGGTTCGACGTTGCACCGCAACTAGTCGTAAAGTTCGCTACAGGACGGGGCGTCCTGTGCCAAAGAAGTGCTAGCCACCTACAACTATCACCGTTATCCCTTGATTTCCTTTGAACTGCCTTATCCACTGCATATACTGCGTCTTGGCCGGCAGCAGCAGCAGCAAACATGTCGAAGAAGAACAACAAGAAGATAATTGCCAGGAAGCACGCTCATGACTTGAAACGTATGTCTGTAACAAATCCGGGGTCACGGCGTGTAGCGTGCTGTCACTTGTATATGAGCTGCAGCACCTGCAGCCATCAGGCCACCAGACAGCAACAGCAGCTGGGGCAAAGGCTTTCATGCCTGTGAGTCATTGTCCGAACAGCCGCATCTACTGGTGTCACGTTCATTCCCGTGTTGCAGTGGAGAAAGAAGCAAGAGACAAGCTGCAGAAGCAGCAAGAAAAGGCGCAGCGTAAGAAGGACCGCCAGCTAGCAGCAACAGGCGTGGTGAAGACCAAGCGGAAGGGTCTACGTATCCGCAAGGGTGTGCGCGTAAAGGTGCGGCATTTGGATAGACGTGTTCAATGGGTAGCACTTGAAGCAGCGTGTGCTGCACATGGCGGTTGGTAAAAGGAGGACAGTGAGGGTCTCCGTTGTGAGTTATAGGGTTGCTAGCATGCGAGGGCCAACCAGAGACGTGTTCCATCACTACTCAACCGCCCCTGCTGAATGCGAGAGGTCTGTGGGTTGTGCTGTGCATCCAACTGAGTGCTGGTCAATGCACCCCACTCTGCGCATCGTTTCTGCAGGGCATCAAGGTGGTTGATGCTGAGAGCAAACGCCGAGTGCTCGACCTGCTGAAGCAGGAGCAGGCAGAGAAGCTCATGGAGGTGGACGACGCACCAGCAGCAGCAGCAGCAGCAGCAAAGCCAGACAGCAGTAGCAAGAAGAAGGCGAAGAAGCGCAGCAGAGTGAAGCTGGTGACCAAGACCATGACAGGCACCACCAGCAACAAGGGCGCAGAGGCAGCTGCCATGGAGGACTGAGCTGCTGCCTCAGGTGCCTTACCTCTGCTGGCATTGTGTGGACAATGGGTTGCCATCCCCGGGTTCGAACCACACCAGCAGCGGTTTGAAATCATACAGTGACAGGTGCACATCACTGATGTGAGCTGGCAGCTCTGCCTGCGCTAGGCTGTGGTGTGTTTCAGCTGTGGCAGGTAGCTATCGCATGGTGTTGATCGCAATCATCGCATTCTGGTTGTGGATTGTCAAGTTTGGTCACAGCAACAGGCCTTGCGGACTGAAGCATTAGCTTGTGACATGGAAGCTGACCTGGTTAGTCCATTTGTAGAGCCACCAGCCACACTGTGGGTTGTTACGTGGCATATAAGCCTCATAGTTACTTGCTTACTCCTTTCCGTGGGCTGTAGACTTCTTGCAGCAGCGTTCAACAAGTTGAAGTTATTGACGTGTCATGGCAATGCAGTGCTCAGTCTGGCTTTGGCACACTCTGACATACTATAGTAGCATCGCTGCAGAGCTGCACCACAGCAGCTGCAGCTGGGGCAAACATGCTGCTTGTCGCGCAGCAGTGTAATTCAAGCAGCAGCACTGGGACTAGCATGAAAGCACAGCAGGAACAGCAGGTTCACGCAGTGTACCGGTACAACGTAGGCTGGGAGCCTCACACACAACTTGTCACCTTCATAAGTCGTGGAGCCATCACCTTCGCAAAGGTGGGTGCAGGCAATTGCCTGGTGGGTGATGTGTCGGCAGCTGCCATATCGTACCTGCAAAACTGTATGAAACATGCTGCAATTCATGAACTGCGCTGCATTGGGGTGCACACCCTACATGATATGATAGCGCCGCCGGCAGTCTCCAAACCGCAGATAACGGCTGAATATTCGTGGGAGAGGGCTGGCAACTCCTTGCTACCTAGACATCAGCGGCTTTGCACCCGATGCGCTGCTGGCCAGGTTGAGGATGAGTTCCACGTGGTATTTGAGTGTGATGCTTACGAGCTAGTCCGGGAGCGTTTTTGGTGTCTGTTTGATGAGTTCGGTGGTTGGCAGAACCCGAGTGCCTTAGCAAACCCGCGCGGGCGATGTCTGGCAGACTTTATGCGGCAAAGACAGAGTAAGGTTGCTGCTTTCATACACAGTTGCTTACTGGTACGTAGCGATCCAGAGTTGGCACGTTTGTTGCTTCCCAGTGATGGCATTACTAGTAGCGCTTCTGAAGTCACTGATTCTCTGAGTTCTGAGCTCTCTGAGCTTGTTGAGGTTGCGGTTTCTTCCGGTTGATGGTCTTCTTTTGAGTTTTGTGGACCCCATGAGCCTTGTTTGGCTTTTTTGCGGGTGGGCCAGTGGCCCTACTTTGGTAATTCGGTAATTCGGTAATTCGAATATTGCTTTAGATGGACTCCATCTAGGTGCATCTGATGTGTAAATGACATATGAAACATGCGCTGCACCCTCATCATCATCATCATCATCATCATCATCATCATCATCATCATCATCATCATCATCATCATCATCATCATATTACCCATTCAAGCCATAGCAATCAGCGCCATCGGCCCCGCGCCCCACCGTGCACCCTACACTGTTGGCAACCTCATGGGGGGTGACAGGCACACCTTGCATGGCACAATGCAGCACACGCAGCACCCATAATGCTTGAACAAGGTGCCCGTCATCATGTAACAAAGCTTCTTGCAACGAGATATATGCTTCTGCTTGCTGACTGCTATCTTGTCACTAAAATGAAACCTGCCAGCACCAGTGCTCAGCAGTGCTGCTCATGTGAAGATTTGCAGGAAGACACACCTTGCAAAGACAATGCAGCAAATGCTG
>JACERP010000308.1:0-91557 GCA_014080715.1 Scenedesmus sp. NREL 46B-D3
TGCAAGGAGCGAATAGTGCAAACATCCATGCCTATCCAAACCTGCAAAGAGTCATACCTAGCAGCTGCATGCTCTCACAAACACTTGCATGCTGATTGCACATCACCCCGCTGCAGCAGAACGCCTACCTGTGCCGTCCAGGATGTAGCGGATCTCTTCGTCAGTGTGGATGTGTTCCTCATAAAACATCTTAATCTTCTCAGCATACCCCGGCAGCCTGTCGGGGAAATCTCGATCACCTCCTGCATACCACACACAAGCCACAACACTGGCTTCGACAGAGGGCTTTGGAGTACTACTACAGGATTCAGCGTATGCAGGGCGTTCGGCTGCCAAATCAAGTGTTTACAGCTGATTGGAGGCGTCCTAGTGGTGCTGTGGCGGTGACACCGTGGCACAAGTATGTGCAGAGCCTGCTGTGCAAGTATGGTGTGAATGTTGTGACCGCGGAAGGCAGAGCCAGTGCGTGCAAGAGCCATGTCAACAAGCAGGTCAGGACACTACATGCTGAAAGATGCATGTGAAACGTTGGAACACTCCACTCTGAGTCGGTATGTGGCTCATGTGCATCCCACTCATGTTGATGTATGGGTTTCAGGAGGCCTAGGCCGTACTTGCATTCAGTGGCAATTCCACGTGGTATTGAATTGCTTTTGCGTGTTTGTATGGGTTGTCTGTGTGTACATGAGCGTACTAGTCAGTTTGGCGGTCGCAGAGCTAACTCCACTTCAGGATGTCCTTGTTGTGGTGCAGAAGTCGAGTCTTTGTCACACTTCATGTTTGATTGCCCTGCTACTTCTGCTCAGAGGGATAGTATGTTTGCTGAGATCAGATCCCTGCCTGGTTGCGCTGGAAAGTTGCGCAGCGTTTTGTCCATGGCTGATTCGTCAATCAAGGTGTTGCGTTTTGTATCTGATGATATTTGGGGCAGTTCTGGAAGATGTCGGATGGTGTCACCGTGTATTGCTGCTTTTCTTGTCAAGTCTTGGGATGTGCGCAATGCATGCCAACATTCTGGAGCAGTGCTCCCTCCTCTTTCCGCCCCGGTGGGGCGCAGGGCCGATGGCGCTGATGCTATGGCTTAAATGGGTAATATGATGATGATGACAAGCCACAACGCAGCAAGCAACCACAAGAGCCTGTGCTGTGGATGTGGTATGGGAGTGTGGTGTGCCAGGTGGTGAACTCGCCGAGTTGCAGTGAGGGGCCATGTACTGCTTGAAAGGAGCACTAGGCAGCATCTGCACATTGAATTCAACACATGGCATCAACCAGGCAGCCATTCTTCACAAGTTGCTTGTTTCATCACCCTGCGTTCCCACCACAGGGCGTCCCACTGCAGCAGCTGCTTGCTGCACTTCACAGCTCTCACGCCGCTGCTTGCACACTAGCGACCTGTTTCAGCTTCCCCACACTACTTAAAGCACATGTCCCAACTGCTGTATGCATCCCCGGCTGCATTGGTGACTCACCGTGTAGCTGTAGTTGCGCACTTTTCGGATGGCCTCCAGCTTGGGGTCATTCTCCCACTTGTCTGCATCCAGCTGCCATGACAGCACACCCAGCGCCCGCAGCGCCTGCAGGGAGCAGGGCTGGTTGGGCTCCAGCCTGACACACGCAACGACAAGGCGTGGCAGGCACCAGCAGCCGGAGCAACAGAAGCAGCAGCAGCAGCAGCAGCAGCAGCAGCAGCCAGCAGCAGCAGCAGCAGCAGCAGCGGCATGGCAGTAGTGGTGAAGCTAAGAACAAAATGTCTGCTGCTGCGCCAGGCTGCAACACTGGTGCACATGGAAAATTTCTATCATGATTTGACTATGAAGGGCACCCAGGCTGCACTAGATGTCTTACTTGTGAGGCAAACGTTGGTCTGCATCTGTATCGTCCATGTACCAGGCCTCCAGCGTGCTCTCCTCAATGGGCTGAGGCTGCACATCGACAACAAATCATCGTATAAGACATTGTTTGGTGTTTCCACAGCTGAAGATGCTGACAACCAACTGTAAACAACCTCCGCCAGACGGAGCTCCTCTGGTGTGAAGTTTGCCATGTTTGTTGCTGCTGCTTTTACCACTTCTGATTTATAAGCTGTACGACAGCATCACCAAAGAGCTTAAAGCAGCTAGGCAGCGGTGTGGCCACACCATGGTGTGTTACTGAAGTAGTGTGATGGCGTGCGGAACGGAGCTGTTGGCCACCATCACAAGTTGCTACTGGTGGTTAGCTGTTGCTTATCTGAATCTTAATTGCACCATTTGTGCTTGTCAGCCTCCCACACGCGCCATTGCGAGATCACACAAAGTGCTTGGGCCTGCTCCCTGCGGCGAATACTTGACACACGTGTGGCATCCAACAAATTTGTATCTGCTTTGCGGCTGGGGCGTGTCAAGATAGTGCCTGAGCTTGTCGCAGTAGTCATCACGGCTGCACAGCAGCAGCACTGCCTTACTGTCTTGGCTGTCACTGTGGTACAGTGCCTGAGCAACCGAACGTTTTAGCGGCAGCCGGCTGGTGTTGCATGGACGCAGAGCATGGGCAGCCTGACCTGCTCTGTGACATGGCTGCTGGTGTTCTCAAGGCCCTGCAGATGGTTCGGGCCCGGTTGATTGACAGGGTCTCCTGCACTCTTTGCTGCACTCTTTGCTGCTGCGCAACTGCACTCTGCTGCATGCAGCTGTCACAGATGGTGTAAGGACCAGATCCTCGCTGCACCTCGCGCTGCCACTGCTCCTGAACAGCAAGTGGGATGCTGCTGGAGGCCTGGCCGGTAGAGCTGCATGCAGCTTGAACAGCAGGGGATCAAGTTCCAGAAGTAGCAGCTTCAGGAGCTGAGCCAGCAGACAGCAGCCGCTGAGTCGCAGGATACTGCCTCTCACCACCTGCTGCTGCCGCTGCTGCCGCTGCTCCCGCCGTCGCCAAGCAGCCAGCAGCCATGCGCTCACCGGTCCCACCGGCCAGGCCTCCAGCAGCATCCCACTTGCTGTTCAGGAGCAGTGGCAGCGCGAGGTGCAGCGCCTCATGAGGACAACAAGGCCCTCGCCGTTGCGAGGGGAGGGCTGAGCTGGAATTGGCCAAGTCCCGCAGCAGGGAGGAGGCGTACGAGAGTAAGTCATTTCAGACGGCTCTTAACAAGCCAAGCACATTTTCTGGCCACAGCAGCCAGCCTGGCAAAGCAGCATTGTCTGTCAGAGACTGGGTTCTGCCTGTGTCAGACTATGTGGATTTTCTGGGCTTAAGCACCGACAGAATAGGATTGCATTAGCAGAGTCCTAGCTGTCAGGTGAAGCCAAATGTAGTTGGCGTAAGAAAAGGCACCTACTGCGCGCTACTCAGCCGGATATATCATGCAGCAGCATTGATCTACAGTTGGGATCCTGCCTGCAGTGATGTGAAGGCGCGCACTGATCCAGAGCGACTGCGCTCTACTGGCAATATGACACAATATGTAGCAGCATTTGACCGACTGATCTCTTACATACCTTACATGCAGGACGATGAGAAGGTGCACAAATTGTTGTACCGCATATCCACCAGTGGTCATGCAGCAGTCGCTAAAGACATACAAATTGACCCTGCCACTAAGAAGTTCTGGTCTTCCTACGTTACTTTGCGCAGCTATGCACTGCAGCAGGCTGCTACTGACCAACCCTGCATCAACATGCACGCACCGACACTAACCACAGGCCTGCCAGTGAATACGCCCTGCAGGTGCTGTCACCAACCACGAGCTCGCGCTGGGCAAGTTGCGCCAGACCCTGGGCAACAACCAGCGGCAGCACCAACGGTGACGACGGCGGCGACGGCAGTGCGAGCGGTGGGCGACCCGCTGGCAGCAAACAGTACACGACGTTTATTCTTTCAGACGTTATGTCTGAAGAAAACCCGTTCTGTACTGCTTGCTGCCAGAGGGTCTAGACCCTAGATCTGTACTCCCTGCCGCTGCTGCCAGCAGGACGGGCTAGCCCTAGCGCTGCATTGGCTAAATCCGTTTTCTACGAGGATACTCCCATGGTTTCATGCCAATTGTCCTGGCTGCTCCTGCGGAGTTCCCACACACACAAAAACAAAGAGTGGTTACCAACCGTTGAATGCGTTGAACGCGCTGCCAAAATTGCCACGGTGGCTGCTGCTGGGTACCCAGCACTCGACCATTAGAATAATCCAGTGCTTCGGCGATGCTTCAAGCAGACAGTGTATGTGCAGCTTCAGCAGCATCGCGCCCTGCAGTCTTTCAGCAGGAGCGAAGCAGGCCCCACACCCGGTAAGGGTCTTGGAGGGACACGTCAGCCAACACAGCATGGGCAACTTAATCACTGCTGCTGAAGCAGCACCTGATGCTGTTGTGCTTGCGCATGATTGAAGTGTACAGAAGCCACAGCTGTGAGACGAGTGCTCACAGATGCTGCCAGCGTATCTGGTCACATCACACATAACATATAACCCCAGCACGGCAATGCATGCAGCGAGCACCAGCACATGCACAGTGCCTTACAACTTGGTGTGCACAACCAGTGCTGCTGCTTATTACAGTAAACGTTGAGCCAGAGAACAACACACCCACAAGCGTCATCCGCACCACAAAGCAGCAGCCCTTATTGCATGGGATGTTTGAAGCAAAACCACTTTTTCACAGCCCTGCTGAGCTGTGGTATGAAACTGCTGCACACTTGCCAAGTGCAAGTGAACACTGTTGCCCCGCTTCGACATACATAGCAGATGCAGCTCAACAGGCAATTGCAAGTGCTGCCAAAACACCTGCCATGATATGCAAAAAGTACGGCTGACGTTCTCAGCATTGACGCATCACGTACAGGAGGCACACTAGCCAGCTCATGCGTGACATACGTGCTGGTGGGCTGTTGGCCCTCAACTGCTTGCAGGATACACTGTGCCAACCTGCATATACGTATTGACTTTGTTTCTAATGATCTATACAGAGCAACAGAGCACTAGAGCTCAGCAAAAAGTACACACAAGGGAGATGCTGCCTGCCCATTTGTGCAACAAGTAGCTGTGGATGCAGGCACTAAGCCCTGCCAGAGTGCACATGTAAACATACACGGCCACTGAAGCCCGTTCCGGCAACGGTTGCAGTGCCACCTATAGCTGTGCAGTGCATGTGAGATTTGCACAGGCTGCAGCAGCAGAATAGAGAACCCTGCAGAGCGGCAGACGTGCCTCACACCTCATGCGGCTGCTTCACATGCTCAAACAACACAACAACCAGCAAGAAGCAGTGGCAGGCCATGTGCGACACGCAACTGGTGCTCAAGCACCCAACCAGAAAAGCAATGGCACGGGAAAAGGCAAGACGATTGCTCAAACCTGCAAGGTCACGCCGGCAGGCCAGCCACGCCGTACCAAGAACAATGCATAGCTGCATGACAGTACGAAAGTGCGGCATGCACACGAACAAGATGCAATGCCACACGCTGCTGGCGCAAGAACAGAAGGGCAGTGGGGAGAAGCATCCTGCGCCGAAGCACGAAGAGCACATGTCCTGCAGCTCTAGCACTGCACACCACGGTAGCAGACGCCAGGCAATGCTAAGCACACACGCTGCAGCTGCAAACCACCACAGTGCTCTAGCCCAGGACTTCACAAAGCAGCACCAACACTGCCACACATAGCTGCCGCTGGTGCCGGTGCTGCGGCAGCGGCACCCATGCGCCGTAAATAGGCACTACACCACAACGACCTCAAAGTGCTGAGACAGCTACTGCTGCGCCGCACTTGACACCAAAGAGGCGACTCCATGATCATCTGGCACTGCTGCTGGTGCTGCTGCCGCCACCCTACAGACAGCTCACCTACTGCTTCAAACAACCACTGGCAGCTCCAGGTGCTAAAGGTCACCAACGCCACCAGTGCTAACCACACGCATCAATGCTGAGCCGCCGCTGCAGCCAGCCTGTCGCTACACCCAGCTGCATGGCCAAACAGGGTCACGGTGCTGCTGCTGCAGCTGTGACCCTGTCGTCATGTCATGCAGCGAGCCCGCGCGCGCCACGCATCACTGCTTGCTGGCCGGCTGCTGCTGCTGCTGCATCTGCCGTATGGGCGCAAAGTAGGCGTGCTGCATCGCCTCCGCTGCTGTCGGGCGCGCCTGGTGATCGTACTGCAGCAGCGCGCTGAGCAGCGACAGCGCGTCGGGGCTGCTGAGGTGGCTGTTCTCGTCGTTGATGTACTTGCGCCATGCCTGCCGCGGCCTGGGGAAGGGGAGCACAACAGCAGCATCAGCAGCAGCAAGATGAGTTACAACCATGAACTCATCCAATACCGGGTAGCAGGGTTGTGGCAACAGCGTGCAAAGCATACATGCCAACCACCACCCCTACCAACCACCACCCCCACCGATCAAGCTGAGTTTGCAGGTGTTGCTGCAGCAATGTGTTCTCTTTCATGCAACCAAGGCACAGCCTGTCCCCACTGCCCAGAGCAGCAGCTGCCCCGGGCCAGCACCAGCTGCGGCTCACCTGTAGCCACACAGCTGCACCAGCTTGGGGTCCAGCTCCACGCCGTACTTCTCGGCGTACGCATACAGCTCGTCCGTGCCCAGCACCTTGCTGATCTTCACCAGCTGGTCCAGCTCGTCCTCGCCCCGGAAGAACACCTGCAGGCGCGCCATGAATCAGGGAGGGGTCGGCCACGCAAGGTGAGCATGGGCGGCACAGCGGGAGTGGTGGCAGCGTTGACACACCAACTGCTGCAGGACAACACACAACGCAGGGCGCTGCACGCACTGCCTGCACAGTCGTGAGGCACCAGCAACTAGGCTGGGGGTTAGCGACCCCAACCGACCAGCCTGGCACACTCGGCACGCACGCCGCTGCAGCGCTGGGCCAGTGCTGTCCAGCTGCTCGCCTGGGGGACCAGCCAGGCCTGAGCTGCGCGCTGTTGGCGTGCGTGCCGTGCCGCCCCAGCCTGCTGCCGCACCTGCTTGCGGAACAGGAAGGCTGCCAGCATGCAGCCCACGCCCCAGATGTCCAGCGAGTAGTCGTAGTCCCGGATGTCACACAGCAGCTCCGGCCCCTTGTAGAAGCGCGTGGCCACACGCACAGGGTACTCCTTGCCTGCAGGCAGCCAGCACGCGGGTGCAAGCCAGGTTTGGTGTCAGCTGCTGCAGTGTTAGTGCAGAGCAGAGCAGTGCAGCACGGCGCGGCGTGCCTCCCCTGTGCCCTGCAGGCTGCAGTGGTGCGAGCGCTGGTCAGCGTTGGACCAGCTGCAGAGCTGCTGGGAATCCTTGCATATCAAACGTGCTGGCACTGCCCCTTCGCTCAGGCGCCACACTGTCATGTAACACATGGATGCTTGTTGACGCTGCCGCTCATGCGCACGCCTGGCCATGCAGAGTGGCAAAAGCTGCTGCTGCTGCTGCTGCTGGCCGGGCCAGCGGCTGCTGCCTGGCTGCCTGCTGGCTGCTGCTGGCTGCTGCCTGACACTTCTGCCGCTGCTGCGCAGTCTGCAACGCACCTGGGAAGTAGAAGTCTGCCAGCCCCCAGTCGATGAGCTTGAGCTGCCGCTTGTTGTGGTCTATCAGCACATTGGCTGGCTTGATGTCTCGGTGCATGATGCCCTTGCTGTGCGTGTAGTTCAGCGCCACCAGCAGCTGCACACGAGCACACTGGCACATTGAGTGCTGGTGCAAGGCCGCATCATTGCAGCGTCCTGCAACAATCTGCAAGCACCTGTCCCACAGTGCCCGCATAGGCAAGGCTGCCTGAATCAGCAGCAGAGCACATTAGCAGCAAACAAACAACTTCAACATCCGCTGGCAGATGCGCCAGCACACGCAGTTGCAAGGCTCAGTGAACCTGCGCCGTGGATGTGCCATGTCAGGCAGCGTTGAACCCCGCTGGCTGCTGCTGGCTGCCAGGGGGGCCTGAGATCCCCAGCTGGCCTGTAACTCACCTGGTACATGTAGTTGCGCACATCAATGTCTGTGACAACCGCCTGCAGCTCCTTGAGCGGCATGCTGTCCACAAGCTCAAAGATGAAGCATGGGGTCTTGGTGTCTGGGTCCCGCACCACCTCATGCAGCGTGATGATATTGGGACCCCCAGACACCAGCCGCAGAATCTTGATCTCACGTTTAAGCCGCTGCTCTTTCACGGGCCGCATGATTTTGACGACACAGCGGCCCCCGTCCTCCTGGTTCACCCCCTCGAACACTTCGCCGTACTTGCCTTTGCCCAGCTGCTGCAGTACTTCATACTTTTCTTGGTTCCCCACTCTATGTTGCAGACATCGTTCCAGTAGAGAGCGGGCTGCTGCGCTGCTGCTTCTGCATAGGAACGAGCAATAGAGCGAAGTGCGCCTTTCCGCCGAGTGCTCTTGGGATACTTCTTTGGAGGCATGTCCGCCCGAGGCTTGTCAATGGCGCAGCGGCAATGCAGCAAGCTAGGATAGATTTTGAAAGGAGGTGTGTGCAAAGATTTAGGTTTAAAACGGATAAACGGCAGCATGAAAGAGCAAATTGTGCAGATCTGTGCATGTCGCCCACCCAGAAGGTCACTCAGGTGCTACTTAACATGTCATCATGACATTGTGACATCTGCCTGGGCACGTGCGAACGGTGCCCATATGTGTGCCCATATGTGTGCCCATAGGTCACGCTCCATGGCAGTGCAGTATGATACACCTGCGCAGCTCTTTGTTGAGTGATGTTTGTATTTGAGCCAGCATGTCAGGCTGTGCTTGATTGAGGGCAAGCAGCTGTCTCAAGCACACAGCAGCAGATGGAGTGCTTGGAGGGACCAGCCAATTTTTGGCTCAGCACAGCTGGTGCCACGGCTGTGCCTAGCTGACAGAGTAGTATAATAATATCCAACTGAATAGCAGTCGGGGCTGTGTCAGCTGATCCATGGAAGGTGATGCACAGTTGCAGCACCATGCTGTGCCTGATGCTGCTTCACAGGTCCTGGTGAAGGAGCAAAGAAGGTGAGGCGCCCGCGCATGATACTCGAAGCTTTGCGCAATTTGTGAAGGGCAATGAAAAACGCGATAGTGTTGGCTAGTTTGCGGTGACTGCCTCGCCTAAGGCCTGGCAAGTTCAAGTGTCACGAGTCTGCCTGTTGCCAGCAGTGTGTGAAGTTGCTTTTCACAACATGCTTCCTGGCAGTATGCTGTGCTGCTGTCACATGCTGGTACGACTCTTCTCTTTGTTGCATCCACTAGCTGCCAGCAAACGCTAGCGGCAACGAGGCAGGTGTCCTGCGGCTCCCAGCTGCGGCTCCCAGCTGATCTGCGTGAGCTTGCCCTTCCCAGTTGCCCACAGCCTGTGACATATGGCTTGATGCCAACATGCAGGGGGGCTGCAAATGCTGAGCTGCAGCAGCTGCGAAGCAGCAGCGCCAGCACGCAGCAGCAGCCAGCACAAAGCAACGTTGCTGGCATGCAGCGGCCAGCACACAGCTTGAGAGCCGCTGCAGCTGTTGGCTCAGCAAGTGTGGATGCCGACGCCGATGCACCAATGCGAAGCGGTGATGTTGTTACGCTGAATGTTGGCGGCCGCCTGTTCTCGTGCCAGCGTCGCACGCTGTGCCTTGTGGAGGAGTCAGCACTGGCGCTCATGTTTGGGTGAGAGCCTGTCAGCTGGCCCGCATGTTGCACTGCATCAGCGCCTGCTGGCTGTTGTACTGCTGTCAGCTTGCTTGCATGGCCAATGCGGTTGGAAATTCAAACATGCACCGGAGTGCCTGTGCCTGCACCAGTGACCACCGCATCTGGGAACAATTGCATAGCTTGCAGCCCACAGCAGCAAACTCAGTACCAGCACTGGCACCTCCATGCTCATTTGGCGGCCGTTCCGGCGCTGCCTGCTTGCCTCGCAACCGTCCGTACACGTGAACAACTCTGACCCCCCATGCATACACCCCTCTGTCCTACTACATGACCAGAATCAAATACGCAGCTGCGTCGAATGCAACAATGCACGCCACACGCAGGGGCCGCTGGCCTGGCGGTGGCGCCACAGACGCTGCGGGGCACCTCTTCCTGGACCTGGACCCTGCGCTGTTTGAGGTGGTGCTGAACTGGCTGCGGCAGTTTGCGCTGAGCAGGGGCGGCAACATCTATGAGCCGCAGGTGCCACCTGACAAGCTGGAGCACATGGTGGTGAGCGGCCTGCACCCGCAGCCCTGCTGTTGGTCTGTTGATATCACACTGTGTCTCAGGCAGCTTTGACAAGCCACAGGTGCAGACATCCCACGCGGAGCTGTTGATGCACGCTGCACCGCCGCCAGTTGCTGTACTTGTGCAATCGCTTTTGCGCAGGAGGCCGCACAGGGCAGCCAAGCGGGAGGGCAGCATGCAGTTTCGGCAACACTGTGCGTCGACGTGTCTTATTTCCATGAGGCGCCACTGCTTAAGTCTGCACGCAGACCAACAGCTGGTCTGCTGGCCATGCTGGACACTCTGGCTGCAACTGGCCCGGCAGAGTTAACTTATACACACGTGTTGCCGCCCTGCATCACACCCACGGTTGACACCCCTGCCGGCTGCTGCCTGCTGCTGAAATATGCAAAATGGTGTCCACGCCAGGCCATGCTGGACTACCTGCAGCTGCACCGCCACATCCCGCTCACCTACAGCGAGGCATTCGATGCCGCTCATGCCAGCCCGTTCATGGCGGTGAACGGTCCGACCGCAACGCGGGGCGCTGTGGCTCCCGCCCACCCCGGCAAGCACTGCACCCGGCCAGGCAACACTCTGATGCAGGTGACCGCTGAGCATTGCCTGCTGCGTGCAAGGCGGCACTGCATGTCACTTGGTTACAGGTCTTCGCTGATGCAGGCAACAGGCTGCCGCTGGTGTTTCTAGGCCCGGCATGTTTGGCAAGTGCTGCAGCACAGTGAGCTGGGCCTTCAGGCCTCTTAAATGATGGCCGGCAGTGCCTAAACAGCTGTGGGCGCCTTTCGGCGCTGCTCAGCATCAACAAGTGCGACACTCATGCGCGTAATCAACTGCAGGGATGCGGCAGGCACCACGCTTCCATGTTTAATATACACTGGGTGCCGTTAGTGCTGCGGTTCCCCAACCAGGGCCCGGGCTGCTCCTGCTGCTGCAGTTTGCTGTGAGCGGCCACAGCTACTTCGACATGAAACTGGAGCTGCAGCTGCAGGTGGCGGCCTTCAGAGACAGCAGCGAGGGCCACAGTCCACCGCGCTGGATGTTTGTTGGGTTCATGCCCCGCGCCGCGGCAGCAGTGCTGGACCCTGCAGGCGACATCAACACGCAGTGCACCAAGTCGCCGGGCTGGTGAGGTGGCTGTCAGCAGCTGGTGCACACAAACAGGTTGCATGGGTCGTGTGCATGTATCCGTGCGTTGCACTGAAGCCAGGCTGCTGGACCAGCTGGTACAGCCTCACACACAGTGCAGAACGCCACCAGCCTGCCGAGCGAGGTGTGCCTGGTCAGCAAGACCAGGCCTGCACTGCATGCGCTCCATGCACGTCACAGCCACAGCCGCGTCAAGACCAGACGCCATGTGGCGGCCATGCACCACCCCCACAGCTCGTCCTCACTGCTTCCGCACTTGCCGGCCCCTGCTGCCGCAGCTATGGCTGGCTGGTCAGCGGCCAAGCCGCGTACTCGGTGCGCCACGGCCGGCGCTCGCAGCACGCCTGCCACACGCGCGGCGCCATGTTCAGCCAGGGCGACCTGCTGGTGATCAGCCTGGACACGCGCAGGTGCTGGTCGCGGCTGCCGCGTGCGTGGACCGAGCACACACGTGTGCACAGCATGGTCGACGCTGTGCGCAGAGGCTGCTACGCATTCATGCACGCAGTACAGCAGCATGTACAGCAACCTGAACGGCACGCATGTGTGAGTGCAGCTGCGCAGGCTGACCTGCAAGAAGTTGAAGCGCTGTGACCACTGAGGCAGGCCAGTGTGTGACCCCGGCTGGGGTAGAGACCCAGCCGAGTCGCCGCTGCGCTGCTATGCTCAGTGCCGCCTGCTGGGTGCTGTTGCAGGGACTTGCCGCATGCAGCGATGAGCCTGCTCAACACGTCCACAAACCTGCGCAAGTCCATCGACGCAGAGGCCTCCCTAGGCAGCAGCAGCGGTAGCAGGCGCAGCTCAGATGCAGGGGCCACCGGCAGCAGCAGCGGCACCAGCAATCAAGCTGCATTTGCAGTAGATGGACAGCAGCAGCAGCAGCAGGGCAAGCGGCCAGGCAGCCGCCGCCCTGGGCTGCGCCACCGCCGAGCAGCGTCCTCATCGCTGCAGTTTCCGCACGGCCCCGAGCGCGACGAGATCCTGGCCATCCTCGCTCAGCAGCCTGCGGGCATGGTCATGAATGCCCAGGTGGCCGAGCTGGTGGTCGGTGCAGCGTTGCTGCTGCTGGAGGCTCAGGGGCTAGGCATGCAGCAGTCGCTGGACATACTGCGGCGGCCTGGGCTGTTGCCGCGGCTGGCGCAGCAGGTGCAGGATGTGGTGAGGCTGCGGCCTGGGGTGTTGCTGCCATGGCTTGAGCAGGATGTGGCTGCTGCTGCTGCTGGTGCACCTGGGGCTGCTGGGGCTGCTGTGGGAGCAGGTGATGGTGCTGGAGATGCAGCTGGTGAGCAGCAAGTGCACCCAACTGCAGCAGGGGAAGCAGTGGCAGGTGAGACAGCAGAAACAGCAGCAGCAAGGGGGGCAGCGAGTGCCACCAGCAGTGGGCAGCCACGGCTGTCAGATGGTACACTGCTGCCTTGCCGCAGTGCTGAGTATGAGTGGGTGTTTGTGGTGGGCATGGTGCAACCTGCGGACAGCGTGAAGATCCTGTCGGTTCGCAGGATAGGGCAGCGACCTGACACGGCTGAGTAATAGGTGTTGTGCTGAGGGTGCATGCGAAGCAGAGGTGCATCTTTGACTTGCAGCATTGTTGCGCCCCAAACCCTGGTGTTGTGCGGGTGGCGCTCATGGTTGTTCGTCTCCCGCACAACCTGGTCGGAACTGCTTGGCTGTTAAGTGTGACTTTTGGCTGAACAGTTGTGCCCGTGTGCTGACGCCCATTGTGTGGCTGGCACCTGTCGATGAGGCTCCCGCCCACTACTCGTTCGTCGCTGCCAACTTCTCTATTCGCTTCAGCGCTGCACACACACCCAGACGTAACACACAACAGATTGGGATTGCTGAGATGCCGAGAGGCGTCGCAAAAGAGCACTTACCTTCGAAGACCTGTGCTGTTTGCATGCGGCCTTTCACGTGGCGGAAGGTCTGGGAAAAGTGCTGGGACGAGGTTACTACATGCAGTGATCGCTGCAAAAGCGAGAGGAAGCGCATAAAGCAGCTGACCAACAAGGACAACAAGCAATCAAATGTACCATCACCACCGCCGCAGCAGCAGCAGCAGCAGCAGCAGCAGCAGCATGTCACAGGAGCAGACAACTGAAGAAGGTGGGTTATGTACATGCAGTCGTTTGCCAAGCACACCGCAACAAAGTGAGCAGCAGAGGTGCCACAGCAAACTGGTGGCAGCGCTGCACTAGATGAGCCTGCTAACCCAACCTTGGGTTTCAAGAGGGTTTCAAGAGGTTTAAGAGGTACTGCAAAAAAAAAGCAAATTTTTTCCAGCATGCACGCAAGCTGCAAGCAGCCGTTCGCGCGGCTGGACTGCGGTCAAAACATGCAACCGCTTTCATATACAGATACACAACCGGCGGAAGAGCATGCAGCAGTTTGATAACAAGGATACCAAGCACACACACTCGCGCCACCAGCAGCAGCACACTGGCACAGGGCCAGACAACTGGAATGGTGGCAATTGTCATAGATAGGGCATTATAGTAGTACTATCACATCACAGAACTCTTGCTTAATGTAACAGCAGCTCAAGCTTGGGTGCATACAGCTTGGCTACATCATGACAGCCAGTAATGGCCAGCCGCATAATGCTGCATCATTGCACCAAGCTGATCAGCACCTGCAGGGTCAGCCCTACCTTGCTCATTGTGCTTGCACATCACCAATGCCGCGCACCAAAACCAGACATGTCATGCCCACATTAAGCTCAACTTAAAATCAACATGCCCACACAGGGGTCGTTCACGCAAGCAGCACTAGTCTGGCGACGGGGCCAGAGCTAGGCTATGCAGAGAAAAGAAGACTAGGTGTATATGTAACACATCACAACACGTCATGAATCACGGGCTGCAGATGAGTCAAAATGAGGCAAAACTGGTGTTGCATTGAACGGGCAATGAAAACCAGCAGCAACTGGCCAGCAGGACAGAAGAGAGCATTTGATTCGTTTTGTACAGAAGTGGGCAGCCTCAGCATCACAAGCACAGCAAAAATGCCAAGCAACATCAGCCACTGCCACCTTACGGCTGAATCAGGCCCGTTGCCCTGATTTCAACTGATTTATTGTCATTGCACAAAGAAACCCACATCAGCATCGGTCAGACAACTCCTAGAATTGTCAGGCCCCTTCGTAGGTGATCAAACCACATCATTGCTTGGACATCAAGGTGATAAGCCCTGGAGTAGCAACCAAACCCGCTGCGTGCGCTGCAGCAGCCACTACACAGCATCCGCACCGGTTCTGACGTGTCCTGCTGGCTGTTGCTGCTGCATCTCCAGGTGGCGCGCTCCATTGGCCCTGATGTCAACCCCTTCCTTGTCGTCATCCTCGTCCTCATCATCTGGCAGCTGATCGGCTGGCACCACCCGCTGGCGGCTGGGCGCCCGCGTTGGAAACTGCCTCCCCCAGCTGCTCAGCACCGCGAATGTGCCGTACATGATGAGCAGGACGCCAATGATGATCAGCACAGCCCGCAGGCCCCTGTTGGCTTCCAGCTGCTGCAGCGCATTGGCGACCATGCTGGAGGTGTGGTTCACGTCGTCGGCATCAGAAACGTCCTTGAAGAACATGATGGCCATCGCCAGAAAGGCAGCACCACGGCCTGCGAAACCAAAGTGGCCGATGGTGAAGATGATACGCATGAGCCACCTGGGGGCGTTCTCTCTGCAGCAGCAGCAGCAGCAGCAGCAGCAGCAATCCATGTGTTTTGACAGGCATGCAATTGAAGTAGTACGTGGGTTGTGGTGGCAGAGACGCGGCAGTCAGTGGGAGTGGAAGCCCATGCATGTCGTCACCAACTTCATGCTCAACAGGCTGCGTGCACATGGCACATCAGCCCGGCTTACTCATTGCTGTGATACGAAAGCTGATGCCGGCGGAAGCGGCATGCACGTGCTGATGCGCGGCTGTACAGTGGGTGCCCGAGCTTGCAATGTAGTTCAAGGCAAAACACCAACACACACTGCTGCGTCCGTCGCATGTGGTGCTTGTGGAGGCTTGCGCTTGCACGACTTGATGTGTGCACCACTGCGGCGTCGCACTGCACAGCAGCTGTACCGTCCATCACACCCAAAGACAGCAGCTGCATGCTGTGCCCGCACCTGTAGTCCTTGTGCCACTGCTTGCTGAACACGCCCTGCAGCTGGATGCACGTGGCGATCAGGAACGCAATCCCCAGCAGCGTCAGCCCCGCCTTGCCCAGACTGGTGTGGCGCCAGGTGGCCGGCCACGTCTCCTTTGCTGGGCTGGGCGGTGCATCGGTGACCTGTGCCAACAGCAGCATGGCAGGCAGGGCGGTCCCATGTCACGCATCACGTGTGGTTGGAACCATGCAACCACAGCACGTGTTGCGCAAGGGGCCCGGCCCGGCCTGGTGGCTTCTGGCATGAGCATGCATTCTGAAGCACTGTAATTCACGTCAAAACATCTGCGCGTACGCAGCACACGTACAACATAAGTGCGCAAACAGCATACCTGCAGAAGCAGCACATGCATGCATGCAGCTGCGGCAGATCCAGCAACAACAGCAGCTGTGCAGATCCAGCGAGCCTTGTGCTGCCCCGTACCTCTTTGTGCAGCAGTTCCACGATGAACACCAGGTAGGAGCAGTACACTGCGCCACTCACAAACGGGCTGACACGGAACTTGAAGAAGTTCTTCTTGTTGCTGAAACTGCACCACCAAGCAGGGACAGCATTGCAGGTGCCAGCAAAATGACGTCAGGCATAGGGGATGCGCAGTGAAACTCCTGTCAAGTGAACCAAGTAGGCCCAAAAGCTGCAGTCACACACTCCTCATACGCCCCTGTTTTCTTTACCGCTCAACGCGTGCAGAATGTTGAACACATGCAAGTCTTCCTTGTCACAAAGAGCACAGTGCCACACTGATCCTTGCCAATGTGGCATCAGACGCTGCGTACGCCATGCTCGCATTGCCAGCAGCCAACTGCATCACACAGCATGCCGGGTGTTGAGCTACCCGCCGGCGACACGA
The DNA here is from genome assembly GCA_014080715.1 of Scenedesmus sp. NREL 46B-D3. Lineage (NCBI taxonomy): Eukaryota > Viridiplantae > Chlorophyta > Chlorophyceae > Sphaeropleales > Scenedesmaceae > Scenedesmus > Scenedesmus sp. NREL 46B-D3. The sequence continues at coordinate 16,280 of JACERP010000308.1, forward strand.
CCATTGTGATGCAACGAGCAGCACGCTTCAACAGAAGCATGCCAGATGCAGCCTCACGCTGCTCACCCTGCGTCATAGCCCTGGCCCAGTAGCGCCTCGCTGAAGCGCCACGTTATGTAGCACACCAGCGCCACCATCATCACCAGCAGCATCGCAACGTCACCACCACCGGGCGCAGTGCCCAGCAGCACAAATGCGCCCTGCAGCAGCGACAGCAGCAGCATCAGAAGACAGAAGGAGCGGACGTTCAGTGCAGGGTGGGGCGTTGCAAGCATATGAGCTGGCGGCTAGGTGCAGCTACACTTGCATATTGCCGCCAGGCGATTCAAGTTGACAAGGGCCATGTATTATACCCAAAACATGCTCAGGTTTGAAGTTAGATGGGCTGATTGATTTCTTTTCAAGGATGTTGTCAGACACAATGAGCCTTGTCTGGCTCCTTAGTGGGTGGCCTGTGGCCCTACTATATTCCTTGGTACTTGGTGGTTCATGTGTATGCATGCATGGTAGTGCATGCATGGTGGCAGCTTGAGGTACAAGTGAGGACTGCCAGGTGGTAGGTGTGGATCGGGCGCCCAACCTCTTCAGACCATCCGGCTGATTCGCCCACCCACCTGCGGCGACGCGTTGACCTGGTCCTCGGTCCCCACGTTTGCTTGCGTGGAAGTGCCTCCTCCGACCCTGCTCCTGCTCGGCATGCCAGGCCGCCAATCATGGCATACACCACAGCCTTGCCCAGCCAGCCTATGCGGCCCACCCACGCCAGTGCCTTGCGGCGGAAGGTTGATGAGCGTCTGGTCACCTGCATGCATGTGTCACTGCGCACACTCAGCACACACCTGTGCCGTGCTGGGTATGTCCATGCAAGAGCGCACCCGACATCACCGCCAGCCGTGCATGTAATGCTGAAGTTCACAGTGAAGAGTCCGGCTGTGACATGTCATGCGCAGAAAGACACTCAATGGAGTGAAGCCGCAATCCATCCTTAACAGAGCAGGTGAGCTTGAGGCAGCAGCACGAGCATGCAACTCCCCAAAATGTGGCCTGTCCGCACGTGTACACACCCACCTGCTGAGGGTGGTTAATATGCACTGCAGCGCTCTCGATGCCATCCCGAACCTTGGATGTGCCTGTTGTGGCACTTTTGCTGCTGATGCTGCCGGCACTGTCACGGGACTTCTTGCTGTGGCGGGGCTTGTTTTTGTCCCTGCTGCTGCCCTCTGCTGGCAAGTCTGGCAGGGCCCCCAATGGCACATTGCTCAGGGGCACAACAACAGGAGCATCTGTTGTCGCTGCGTGATTGACGCTGTTGTTCATCCTGCTGCCTTCAGTGCTGCTGCTGATGTTCTGCCTCCGCACAGTTGCACTGGCCGAGCCTAAGTCGTTGTCATGCACCGTCGCAGCTCCTGTGCCGGGCTCATTCTGCAAAAGCGCCGCTGGCTGATCCAACTGATGTGGCAAGTGAAACGTGACCTGACGATTATCAGGCTGTTCCAATGCACCGGCGACCCGATTGCCTGGCAGCATGACGGTAAGAGCCGTGAGCAGGTCAAGTTTGTGACGACTGGATCCGCAGATGCACAAAAAAGATGTCCCGACGCTTGACCAACGACAGGATACAAGGGGTTCGTATCTGAAGTAAGGCAAGCCAAAAGCCTTAGTTGTCAGCTGTGAGTCTGCTATGACCGCAACCTCGGACATGTCATTTTTACGGCACGTACTTCGCGGAATACATGGCACCGGCACACAGGTGCGACAATAGTATTTGACACGTTTGGGAAGTTTGCAGCCGCGGTTGTGACAGCTGTTATTGCTAGTCTGCCGTGTAGTTCAGAGTGCACTGGTCTGCACGCAATAGTGATGTTTCCCACGAGCAGAAGCCACAGCTACATTCGCAACCAGCGGCTGCAGTATGATTGGAGCCTGCGTGGCATACGATGGGGGGCTTTGCTGCGCTACCAGCACTGGGGAGGGCTGCTGCTGTTCATTCCTGCAGCTATCATTACAGGTAGGATGCCAGTAGTTTATTGCCCAGCTCACCAGTTCGCTGGTGTTGTCGGGGCACGACGTGATCAAAGAAAGACTGCAGCACGTGACATGGCGTATGTGGTGTGCTGCCGCAGGGCTGGCGCACTTTACTTTCCAGAACAACCCTAAAGTGCGCCAGGCGCTGCTGTATGATGCCACTATCAGGTCAGTGACATCCCCCAGCTAACTTTGCCACACAGCCCACTTAGTGTTACACAATGCTGCAGATGGATGGGTCCGGTGTTTGGCTGGCTTTTTGTTGTTGGACATGCAGTGTGTCGGCAGCTGCAGCCATGGGCCTCTGCATGCGCTCCCACATTCAAAAACTTGTTTAAAGCGCGCACAACAGCGCAGGTTCAGACGGCGGTGTTGCTGTCAGCGGCCCCGGAGACCCACTTTTGACATACAGATAGCATCTCTGCTTTTACATTCCCAGCACGCCATCAACACGCAGCCTTCTGCCCGCGCCCGTGTGTATTTCACCTTCCCTCTTCTGGCATGCCTGTGCAGCTACCCCATTGTCGAGGATGAGGCGGTGCCCAACTCGCTGGCTGTAGCCTTCAACTGGATCTGCTTTGCTGTTGCGGTGCTGGTGGTCGAGCTGGTCATCTTCTGGCGGCAGCACTCCCTGACCGTGGCACTGGCGGGCGTCCTGCACCAAGCCTGGTGCTGCGCAAGTGAGGGCGGGCTGTGGCTGCAGACGCTGCACTGCGCGCTAGTGCCATGCTAGGTGAAGTTTCACCCCATCGTAAATTCGTCACCGCCGACTGCCGCTGCGACCCTGCGTAGTACTCATAGACAGCGGCGTTGCCAATGATCGCCGCAGCTGCTGCCCAGCAGCACCGGTGATGCCGTGACTGTACTTGCCGCCTAGGGCACTTCATACCTGCATGCCTGCGGCAGCAGCTGCTGCTGTGGGCACTGCATGCTGCAATCACCAGCTGCAACAACCAACAGCTGTGCTGCACAACGTGACGGTTGCGAAGCCGCTCACCAATTGCAGCACCTCACCAGTGTCCCCTGCAACCCGCTCACCTTGCGTTGCACGCACAGCATCAGCTGCTGCACGCAGGCTGGTGCATTGCTCCAAGCATTGCACGCAGGCCTGACACCTTACCAGCCAGCACTGCAGAGTGTGGCAACCTTTCACAAAGCACTGCATGTTTGCACTTGTCCTTCATTCTCCATGCAGTCAACTTCATAATTATTGTTGCCATCACCGAGACGACCAAGTCGTTCAGCGGCGACCTGCGCCCCGATTTCCTCGCGCGCTGCCAGCCCGCGCCGCCCCAAGGCAGCCCCCCGGGTGATGTGTCCAACTACATCAGCGACGCCGCGGTACGAATGAGCCAGTCCATGTTGGTGATATCGCTCGCTGCACCAGCCCCAACATCGACATCATCAACCAAGGCAGACTGGTGAGTCCTGCTGGCACAGGGCTGCCTGCGGCTGGCAGCGTCGGCTGTGCTCACTGCAGAGCCTGGCTGTGCACTGTTTGAAGTGGCGCACCTGTGGCACGTACCACTGCCAGCTGCGTGCAAGCAGCGACAAAGGGTGCATGCATATCGCAGCTGCATGTCGCCAGGGGCCATGCCGGCCCGTCTTGCGTGCCTGCCTCAGCACCGACCGCATCTGCCGTGCTTGCTGTGCCACTGCTGTGGTGCCCTGCTGCTCCGCTGCTGCTGCTGCTGCTGCTGCTGCTGCTGCTGCTGCTGCTGTGCGGCAGGCCTTCCCGTCAGGCCACGCCAGCAACTCGATGAGTGTGGCCTGGTTCACCGTGCTGTACCTTGTTTGGTCGCTGTACCTGCGCAGTGACGCGCCCTACCCCAGGAGGCTGTACTGGGGGTCAAGCTGGTTCGGCCGGATCTTGGGGGAGGTGAGCGGCCAGCAAACCCTGCAGTGCTCAGCACTGGCACTGTGCACTCTGCACTGCAGCAGCTGTCCTCCACATGCGGACTCATTGTGCTGCGCAGCATACGTGTGGCACGTGGAACTTGCAGGAGTGGTGCTGTTTGTGCAGCTGCGTGGTCCGCATATACCATCTGTGCAGGCAGGTGATACCGTGAAAACTACATTGTAGCTACTCATCTGCTGAGGGCATGCCCTGCGGAGCTTGCCGCCTCAGTTGCACACTGCAGTGTGCAGGGATTGGTGTCAGGTGTGCAGGCTACCGCGTATAGCTTTATCAATGCATCATGCGTGCACATGCTCATGTCATGCAGGTGATGCACGCCGTGGCATACGGCTTCATTCTGCTGTGCCTGTGCCTGTCTTGGTACATCGGGTGCACAAGGTGCGCTGCCTCGAGGGTCGAGGTCATGCATCTTATGCTGGGCTGGTACAGCACGCCAAAAATAACACGTATGCGTTGGCTCCTGTGGTGAATTGCACTATGTGGACTGCAGTTTATGCATGTGACACCTGCCTGTAAGAAAGCAGTCACGCCAGGTTACGTTGAAGCACCAGAAGCTGACATGCATTACACTTGCAGCATCAGCAGCAGAAACCTTTGCCAAGATGTTGGTCATCAGGCATCGGTATGCGCGTTGTGCCGTGTTGACATCCTGATGCTGCTGTAATTTGATCGCCCGCCTGCTGCTGTGTGGCAGGGGTCCATTGTAGCCATGTGAGTGCTGCATCTGCTGCATGATGCATCAAGTGTTGTCTTGCTCCTCATTACGCCATGTGACGCGCCATGCCGACGGTGCTGTTGCCTTGCTTCTGCTTGACGCGCTTGCTTATGGTACCTCATCCTGCTGCTGCTGCTGCTGCTGCTGCTGCAGGTTTTGGGACAACCTGCACAGCATCGCCGACATCATGGGCGGTTTTCTTGTGTCCATCATCTTCACGCTGCCCTTCGCCATCAAAGCCATCGGCCTCCACACAGCCATGGCGCAGCGCATCGACGGAGCCCTGGACACCAAAACCGCCATCCCCGCAGGGCCCGACCAGGCTGCAAATGCACTGGCAACGACTGCCCCTGGTACTGGGCAGCCTCCGCTGCTGCCAATTTCTTCTCCGCCTGCTCCGCATCCCGCTGCTGGCCAGTGGCAGGCCACACACACGCCAAGCGGCTGGCAGGGCGAGCCGCACTCACCGGTGGGCGCTGGCAGGCCTGCAGGGCAGAACGGCGTGCAGCTTGCAGGGAACGGGCGGCAGCCTGCGCTGACGGGCGACGCAGTTCTGGAAATGCCTCGGCGCTGAGCTGGCGCTGGCCTTGCAGTGCAGCTGCAGCACAGGCCGTCTACTGCCCTGATGATGGTGTTGAAGCTGGCGGATGTTGATGTTGCCCTTCGGCAGAGGGCCCAGGCAGCGTGTGCAGGTGCAAGTGGCCGTTGATGTGGCCAGCAATTGTCTGGCCACTCTGCCACGCTTGCAGCGGCAGTGCAGCATAGCTGGCAGTCCAGCGTAGCTGGCAGTGAATGGCCATCATGAAGCGCTGTGGTGGAAATGCTGCAGCGCTGAGATGGCGCCTGCTGCAGCTGCAGCACAGCAACGTGATAGCGCGGACTTGGCGCCCCTCGGCTGTCAGGGGCAGCTGCAAGTGCTTGAGCTTGAGGCTAGCAAGCATGCACTGCAGCTGTTTGCAGCATGATGCTGTGCAGCTCAACGGCAAGTACATGGGGCAAGTGGCACAGGCAACTGCATGCACCATAGCATTGCTGCATATGACTGAGTGCTGAGGTGGCAGCAGCTGCAGCTGCGCAGCTGTACTCGGTCGCCGTGACAGGGTGCCAAGTTGAGTGGCAGAGGCTGAGCATTTCAGGATCCAGGATCTGTTTGTTGCCACTGACAAGGCAAGTTACAGACATGATTGGCGGCATGTTTGGCTGCTTTGATTGAATCAAGACAATGCGCTGTGTGGACCAGCAGCACTTGAAATTCCATGCCCACAACATTTCGTGTTTGGTGGAAAGTCATGAATATGTTGAAAGTTCTTCTCTTTGTCTTGTTGATTGGCAGATCCAGCACTGACGGTGGGGTATGTGCAGTGTGCTTCATGTATTCACAATGGCTTTCATAAGTTACATAGGTCTCGTGGCCCATTTGGGGAGTCAAGGAAGGCTCACTGGAGTGGTTTCTAATGCCTGCACGTGTGGGACTGTATGGCACTGAGTCTTTGCTGTGATGTGCCGGCAGCGTACTGAGCTATCAGCTGATGGGGTCTTTGCTCGTGGTCCCGGCAACATGTAATCATTGTTGCAGTCTCGCAGTGGCAAGCCTTAGCCAATGACCTGTGTTTTGCTTCTTTGACATGCTTTCAATGGTACTGTGGTGATGTGGGTAAGGTTGGGCATTGCTGGTGACAGACAACCAAGTGTAGGGGTGCTGCAGCACTAGTGCTAAACCTGTGGTTTAGATGGACAGGTGCAGGGGTCTTGTGATCCACTTGTGACAGTTACTGACACCTTGTGGGGCTCAAGCTGTTGCATTGACAATGTGCACAATAACTTGCAGAGCATAGTAATCTTGTTACAAAAGTTGTGGGATGTTGGCACTCTGCACAGTTGGTTGTTGTCACAAGCTTGGTATTCTTACATATAAGACATGACTTTCACACCTTGTCAAGGGCACAGCATCATATACATAGTGCAACATTGGTTCATTGCCATTGTGACCACAACGTCACTTGCACAGGTGAAGGAGCGAGGATCATGCACCTTGAAAGAAGAACAATCGAAACACCAACCCTTGAGGCACAACCGCCCTGCTAGATGACAGTGCTGCTGCTCTTCAAAACCACCATAGGTCTACACTGGAGCAGTGCTAGTCATGGCGGCAGAGCGCCACAAACTAAAGCCATGCACCATCTGACAGACGTTCAAAGGTGTAGTGATTTCCAGTCTCGCTTGCTAACTAGGGCCCTGCAGGTCCAAGTGATCAATCTCCTGCCAGACTTGGCGCAAGCATATTGGCTGTGGTGTGGTCCTCATCACGCTGGCTGCCCCATGGCCCCCCGATCAATGAAGCCTGCAGCAGCACATGAAGAGTGCGCACAGAGCGGCAAAAGCAGCCGCAGCAGCATGAGCAGCGGGCAATGCAAGGGCTGCGCTGCATTGGGGACACAGAAGGAAAGATGTGCTCCTGAGTCTTGTATTTGCAGTGTCTGTATATTTTTATTGCTGCAGGCAGCACATGCAGGTGTGCCTGCCGCTGTGTGCTACGCTGCTGCTGCTGCTGCTGCTGACACATAAACTCAGCCAATATGCAGGCAGGGCAGGCAAGCTGTTCATAGTGCTTGTGATGAACAAAAAACCAGGGGCATGACAGATGCACCTCTTGAGGCGCATCTGAGGTGCCCATCGAGGGAGAGCATGGACGCCACTCTGTTTGCCATACAGCAACCATGTGTAATGCACCAAATGACACTGGTGACTCTAGTATTTGAGCACATTTCGGCAGAGACAGGGCCAGCACACCTCATGACACTCCACCGGATCTGGGTGGTGTTGGAGCTGCAGTCAAATACCCATGACATGGGGACTTAGAGGGACAAACAGCACCGGCTGGCAAGTATGCTGAAGTCAGGGCCTGATGCAACGCTGAAGCAATACAATACAATACAATACAATACATCTTCAGGGTTGCAACCTGACCTCAGGCACTAACCCAGCGAGCCGCTACTCCGCTCATGAGGTGATCGTAGTTGTACCCAGTCTTTCCTTCGTTGTTTGGGCGATCGAAATCACCCGCGCAAGTCCGTCAATTCCAATTGCTTTTATGCCCAGCCACGGCGGTCGGACCAGGATTCGAACCTGGGTCTCCAGCATGCGATGCCGGTGTTCTACCACTCAACTACCCAATCAGCACTAGGTGTGTAGATAAGGCCGTGGCGCGGTGGTACCCATGTGTACTGCCACCTACTGCAGTACAGCTGCCTGTGACGACGTGAGGCGTAGAATTCTACACTGCGTGTTGTGAGTCTGACGGTTCTGCCTGCAGAGCCACGTGTCATGTCTCGCGCACAGAGGCTTTCTCGGGTGGGCCTCTTTTGGGTGACAGTCTGTTTTTCCGCTGAACTTCTAGCAGCTCTCTTTGTTTTCGGGTGTTCGTTGCGACGTAGTCGCCTGTGCACACCATGTAACCCTCTTCTCCTGACGACGTGAGGCGGCACGACAGAACGCTCATAAAATAAAAGAGACGGCACACTTTGTAGAGACTTGCCGTTTAGATATCAGCACCACCACACACCAGCTGCAAGACCCGGCAACAGCCACCACCATGTGAAGAATAAGCAGCACTCTAGCATGAAAAGGCAAGCAAGTGTCGCCCTACCCCTGCATGCGAGGCTGCTCATGTAAGCAAAGCTGGATCCACCCACTGTACTGCGCCATTGGTTGTACTGATGAAGCCACCATGTGTTCACGCCTCGCTCCTTGGTTCTGGTACCGCTGCCAGTGGACCCAACAGCGCTGTTGGCCCACCAGCTGCTGCCCCGCCGCCTGCTGCAGCACACCGTGCGGTGCAGAATCGTGACGCTTACGCTTGGACTGGTGAATTGACTCCTCCTTGCCTGCCTTGCTGTCATGCTGGCCAAAACCCTTGCGTCAGTACTGCTAGTGTGCCGCAGGCACTGCAGGCTGCCTAGTGACATCAATGTTCTTGTTATCGGCAGTGACTGCACCATAGCGCCATAATTGCTCATGACGGTGCGGATGGGAACATGGGCCACGATTGGCCTGTAAAGTGGCAGTCTGCAACAATCGCAATGTAGGCATTGCCTGGGAGCACCTTGCTGCCACACGAACACGCGTGTCTCTCAGCTAAAAGGCGGTGTCGGTTGCCGAATACAATTTGAAGTAAGGCAGCCAAAAAAAGCCTAAGTTGTCAGCTGTGAGTCTGCTGTGACAGCAACCTCGGACATGTCATGTTGCGACACGCACTTCGCGGAGTACATGACACCGGCAAATATGTGCGATATTACTAGTTGACACGTTTTCAAGTTTGCAGCCGCGGTTTCGACAGCCGTTTTAGCTAGTCTGCCGTGTAGTTCAGAGTGCACTGGTTTGTACACAATGGTGTTTCCCACGAGCAGAAGCCACAGCTACATTCGCAACCAGAGGCTGAACTATGATTGGAGCCTGCGTAGTGTACGATGGGGGGCCTTGCTGCGCTACCAGCACTGGGGAGGGCTGCTGCTGTTCCTTCCTGCAGCTGTCATTGCAGGTAGGATGGGAGTAAATCACTGCCCAGCTCACCACTTCGCTGGTGTTTTCAGTTCACGCGTTATCAGCAAAGACTGCCTCACGTGACATGGAGTATGTGGTGTGTTGCTGCAGCAATGTCGCGCTGGACTTTCCAGAACAACCCTACAGTGCGCCAGGCGCTGCTGTATGATGCCACTATCAGGTCGGTGACTTTGCCCTCTCAGCTGGTGTTGCCACACAGCCCACCTAGTGTTACACAAAGCTGCAGATGGATGGGCTGCAGTGCTTGGCTGGCTTTTTGTTGTTGGCTATGCAGTGTGTCGGCAGCTGCTGCAGCCATGGGCCTCTGCATGCGCTTCACAATCAAAAACCTTTCCACAGCGCGCACAACAGCACAGGTTCAGATGGCGGTGTTGCTGTCAGCGGCCCCCGAGACCAACTTTTGACATACAGATAGGATCTCTGCTTTTGCATTCCCAGCACGCCATCAACACTCAGCCTTCTGCCTGCACCCGTGTCCTGTGCACCTTCCCTCTTCCGACATGCCTCTGCAGCTACCCCATTGTCGAGAATGAGGCGGTGCCCAACTCGCTGGCTGTAGCCTTCAACTGGATCTGCTTTGCTGTTGCTGTGCTGGTGGTGGAGCTGGTCATCTTCTGGCGGCAGCACTCCCTGACCGTGGCACTGGCGGGCGTCCTGCACCAAGCCTGGTGCTGCGCAAGTGAGGGCGGGCGGTGGCTGGCTGCAGACGCTGCACTGCGCGATATGCCATGCTAGGTGAAGTTTTCACCCCATCGTATATCGTGTCACCGCCGACTGCCGCCGCAACCCTGCGTAGTATTCATAGACAGCGGCGTTGCCAATGATCGCCGCAGCCGCTGCCCAGCAGCACCGGTGATGCCGTGACTGTACATGCCGCCTAGGGCACTTCGTACCTGCATGCCTGCGGCAGCAGCTGCTGCTGTGGGCACTGCATGCTGCAATCACCAGCTGCAACAACCAGCAGCTGTGCTGCACAACGTGACGGTTGCGAAGCCGCTCACCAACTGCAGCACCTCACCAGTGTCCCCTGCAACCCGCTCACCTTGCGTTGCACGCACAGCATCAGCTGCTGCACGCAGGCTGGTGCATTGCTCCAAGCATTGCACGCAGGCCTGACACCTGACCAGCCAGCACTGCAGCGCGCGGCAGCCTCCAACCATTGCATGTCTGCACGTTTCCTGAATCTTCTGTGCAGTCAACTTCGTCATCATTGCCGCTATCACCGAGACGACCAAGTCGTTCAGTGGCGACCTGCGCCCCGATTTCCTCGCGCGCTGCCAGCCTGCGCCGCCTCAAGGCAGCCCCCCGGGTGATGTGTCCAACTACATCAGCGACGCCGCGGTACGAATGAGCGCAGTCCATGTTGGCGAGATTGCGCGCTGCACCAACCCCAACATCGGCCAGATCAATGAAGGCAGACTGGTGAGCACCGCTGGCTGCCTGCAGCTGGCAGCGTCGGCTGTGCTTACTGCAGAGCCTGGCTGTGCATCGTTTGAAGTGGCGCACCTGTGGCACGTGCCACTGCCAGCTGCGTGCAAGCAGCGACAAGGGGTGCATGCATATGGCAGCTGCGTACTGCCTGGCCTGACATGTTGTCCAGGTTTGCATGTCTGCCCCCGCATTACCAGCACTTCTGCAGTGCATGGCTGTGCAAACTTGCCGCTGATGAGTGCTCACACTGCTGCTGCTGCTGCTGCTTCTGCTGTGCGGCAGGCCTTCCCGTCAGGCCACGCCAGCAACTCGATGAGTGTGGCCTGGTTCACCGTGCTGTACCTTGTTTGGTCGCTGTACCTGCGCAGTGACGCGCCCTACCCCAGGAGGCTGTACTGGGGGTCAAGCTGGTTCAGTCGGATCTTGGGGGAGGTGAGCGGCCAGCAAACCCTGCAGTGCTCAGCACTGGCATTGTGCACTCTGCATTGCAGCAGCTGTCCTCCACATGCGGACTCATTGTGCTGCGCAGCAAACGTGTGGCACGTGGAACTTGCAGAAGTCGTGCTCAAGAGCAATGCTGTATGCGCAGCTGCGTGTGCCGGGTATACCATCTACCCAGGCAGGTGAAAATGTGAAAACAACATTGCAGCTGGTCAGCTGCTGAAGGATGCCCTGGCGGCAGGCGTGGGGCTTGCCGCCTCAATTGCACACTGCATGGATTGGTGTAAGGTGTGCAGGCTACCGCGTATAGCTTTATCAATGCATCATGCGTGCACATGCACATGTCATGCAGGTGATGCACGCCGTGGCATACGGCTTCATTCTGCTGTGCCTGTGCCTGTCTTGGTACATCGGGTGCACAAGGTGCGCTGCCTCGAGGGTCGAGGTCATGCATCTTATGCTGGGCTGGTACAGCACACAAGGAATATCATGCCTTGTTCATAAACGTATGCTTGTACTGTGTGGACTGCAATTTCTGCATGTGGCACCTGCCTGTGAGGAAGCAGCCCACGCCAGGTTATGTTGAAGCACCAGAAGCTGACATGCAATGGCACTTGCAGCATCAGCAGCAGAAACCTTTGCCAAGATGTTGGTCATCAGGCATCGGTATGTGCGTTGTGCTGTAATTTGATCGCCCGCCTGCTGCTGTGTGGCAGGGGTCCATTGTAGCCATGTGAGTGCTGCATCTGCTGCATGATGCATCAAGTGTTGTCTTGCTCCTCATTACGCCATGTGACGCGCCATGCCGACGGTGCTGTTGCCTTGCTTCTGCTTGACGCGCTTGCTTATGGTACCTCATCCTGCTGCTGCTGCTGCTGCTGCTGCTGCTGCAGGTTTTGGGACAACCTGCACAGCATCGCCGACATCATGGGTGGCTTCCTTGTGTCCATCATCTTCACGCTGCCCTTCGTCATCAAAGCCATCGGCCTCCACACAGCCATGGCGCAGCGCATCGACGGAGCCCTGGACACCAAAACCGCCAACCTGAGCCCCGCAGGACCCGACCAGCCTGCAAATGCACTGGCAACGACTGCCCCTGGTACTGGGCAGCCTCCGCTGCTGCCAATTGCTTCTCCGCCGGCTCCGCATCCCGCTGCCGGCCAGTGGCAGGCCACACACACGCCAAGCGGCTGGCAGGGCGAGCCGCACTCACCGGTGGGCGCTGGCAGGCCTGCAGGGCAGAACGGCGTGCAGCTTGCAGGGAACGGGCGGCAGCCTGCGCTGACGGGCGACGCAGTGCTGGAAATGCCTCGGCGCTGAGCTGGCGCTGGCCTTGCAGTGCAGCTGCAGCACAGGCCGTCTACTGCCCTGATGTTGGTGTCTAAGCTGGTGGATGTTCCCTTAGGCAGAGGGCCTAGGCAGCGTGTGCAGGTGCAAGTGGCTGTTGTTGTGGCCAGCAATCGTCTGGCAACGCTGTTCCGCTTGCAGCGGCAGTGCAGCATAGCTGGCAGGGAATGGCTATTCATGAAAGCGCTGTGGTGCGAATGCTGCAGCGCTGAGATGGCGCCTGCTGCAGCTGCAGCACACCAGCGTGATGGCGCTGACTTGGTGCCCCTCGGCTGTCAGGGGCAGCTGCAGCTGCTTGAGGCTAGCAAGCATGCGCTGCAGCTGTTTGCAGCATGATGCTGTGGCGCAGCTCAACGGCAAGTACATGGGGCAAGAGGCAAAGGCGACTGCGGTCAGCACAGCATTGCTGCATATGACTGAGTGATGAGGTGGCAGCAGCTGTACGCGGCTGCCGTGACAGGGTGCCAAGTTGAGTGGCGGAGGTTGAGCACCTCCAAGTCAGGATCCAGGATCTGTTGGCTGCCACTGGCAAGGCCAGTTACAGAAATGATTGGCGGCACGATTGGCTGCTTTGATCGACCAGAGACAATGCCCTGTGTGGACTAGCGGCACTGGCGATGTCATGCCCACAAGTTTGGGCGGTTGGTGGGGATGTTGTCATAAACATGTTGAGAGAAACTCAATCGTGTTGTTGATTGGCAGGTGCAGCACTGATGGTGGGGATATGTGCAGCGTGCTTGACGACCGCACAGTAGCATTTGGAACCTACATAGGTCACTTCGCCCGTTTGCGGAGTCGAGGATGGGCTCACTGGGGTGGGCCACTCCAATGTTTGCATGCCTGCATGCAACAGGACATAGCACTGCATGCATGCACGTGTGGGGTTGTATGGCACTGAGTCTTTGCTGTGATGTGCCGGCAGCGAACTGAGCTACCAACTGATAAACATTGTTGCAGTCTCGCAGTGGCAAGCCTTGCAAGGCCAATTGGCCAATGACCTGTATGTTTTGCCTTTTTAGACGAGTTGTCAATGGTGCTGTGGTGATTGGGTAAAGTTGGGCATTGCTGGTGACAGACCACCAGATTTAGCCTTGCTGTAGCACTGCAACATAGATGGACAGATGCGCGGTCTTGTGATGCGCAAGCAGTCGTGACAGTTGCCGTCAGCCCGTGCGGCTCAACCTGCAACAGCTGTTGCATTGACCACATGCACAAGCGCTTGCAAAGCATGGCGAATCTAGTTATCAATTCGTTGGATGTCGGCGATCTGTACAGTTGCCGATTCAAGCTTGGTAATTATAATTATAATTATTGCCTGCAGAGCATGGGCCGCACACCCTCAAGGGCACAGCATCAGATAATTTGGTGCAACATTGGCTCGTTGCCATCAAACAACACGGGGTAGCTTGCACAGTTGAAGGAACGCTGATCGCTGATTGTGGCTGCATGGCATGCACCCAAATTGAAGACACTTGAAACTTCAACCCATGAGGCACAACAGCACAATGCTGTTAGAGTGCTGCTGCTTATTAAAGTGCATCCAGCCGAGCATTATAGTGGGTAGAGCCAGCATTGCTTGCGCAAAGCATGCATGAGGGGGCTCGGTGACTCTGCTTCGTTTTCCTGGCTGGTATACAGTGCTGCTGCTCATTACGTGAGCCCTGCTAGATGACATGCTGCTTCTTTCTACAACAAAACTGGGCTCACAATGGAGCAGTGGTGGGCACGGCGGCAGAACGCTACAAACTAAAGCCATGCAACATGTGACAACCGTTTAACGGTGTGGCAATAGACAGCATCGCTTGTCAACTACCACACTGCAGGAAGCAACTACTCTGGACTTCAATGCTTGCTGCGTGTTCATCAGTACAACCAGCGGCGCAGTACAGTAGGTGGAGGCAGCTTACATGCGCAGCCTCGCATGCAGGGGTAGGGTGACACTGCCTTCTTGCTTGCCTTTTGTTGCTGCGTTAGAGTGCTGCTATTCTCGACTGCAGGTCCAACATGGTAAGTAACCATGTTCCTGCCAGACTTGGCACAAGCATATTTGCTGTGGTGTGGTCCTCATCACGCTGGCTGCCCCATGATCTCCTGCTCCACCTCATCCCACAGCTCATCAACCCGCTCAACAAAGCCTGCAGCAGCACATGAAGAATGCGCACAGAGCAGCAAAGGCAGCAGCAGCAGCATGAGCAGGCGGTGCAAAGGCTGGACTGCATTGGGCGCACAGAAGACAAGCTGTGCTCCTGAATCTTGCAGTTGCAGTGTCTGTTAATTGATTAGCAGCTGCAGGACACACATGCAGGTGCGCATGCTGCTCTGTTCTACGCTGCTACTGCTGCTGCTGCTGCTGCTGCTGCTGCTGACACATGAATTCAGCCAACTGGCAGGCAGAGCAGGCAAGCTGCTCCACTGGCAACCTTGGAATGACTTGTAGCATTGCAGGGCTGGGTGGTGTCATGACAGCGGTGCATTGCATTGCACACCATGTGCAAGCTGCGGTGCGACGTCGCTTGCTTTGGAAAGCAGGGTCGAGCAGGTAGTGCTGTTGTGGGGTCGGCACGCAGGTAAAGAGCAGCAGCAGGACAGCACAGATTTGAATGGTTGTTAAAGGGCAGCGCATGCTCAGCCGCGTTGTTAAAGGGGCAGCGCATGCTCAAGCCAACAGCAGCTTGCCATGGCACGGCACGATAGCTCTGCAAGTGCTGCGGTTCTCTGCACAACCACATGCATCAAATTCACGTGTATTGCAAGTGCTGCAGGCCCAGATGGTGCCATGACGCTTGCACGCACCCAACATGTGGCGTGGCACACGGGCTGTGGGTTGCACCGCTCCTTGTGCATCTATGCTGAAGCATGCTGCACATGACGCTGCAGTGCCGGCACCCCCTGCCCTGAATTGCAGCATGATGCAGGCCGTAATAACTCACCTTGATCATGTCCTTCACATATGCAGCGCACGGAGCACCAGCAGGCGGCGCACCTGCTGTGTCACTGGCAGCCGCTCCACTGCCGCCAACCACATGCACACCACCTCTGCTGGTGCCAGCTGCTGCTGCCGCCGCCGCTGCTGAATCCTGCAAAGCAAGAATACTTGGCTCAACACAAGCAATGCGCATGCCCAAGCTATTTAGGCAGAAGGTGGTTGGAGGCTGCTCATGTGGTTTGGTCCTGCCACTGCCCACCAGGATGCAAGTGGTGTGTTGCGCGGTGTAGTTTGACTGCAGAAAAGACTATAGGCTCTGCCATGCTTACCGCGGGGAGTTTAGTGCAATCACAAGTCATGGCTGCAGCCTCCTCCTGCTGTTGCTGCTGCTGCTGCTGAAGCAACTGCTGCTGGTGTTGCCGCTGCTGCTGCAGGGTCCTGCTATGCATGCTGGTCAGCATGGCCTGTAGTGCTGACTTGAAGCTGTTGCAGTCTGGCGCGTCGTAGAAGCGGAAGCACCACACGGGTGCCTGCAGGGCAGCACCGGCACCAGCAGCACACAGGTGACACACCAGGAAAGCGACACGCGTATCGTCACCACAGAAAAACTGCCACAAACATGGCAAACATACAGACAGCCGGGTGCTTCTCAGTTCAAAGGCTGCGTCGGTTGCCAACTGCAGATTCTACGCCACAGCACGGATTGATATGCTGCCCTTGCTGATATGATTAGCAACCTTATGCTGTTTGGACAAGCTGCTTGTATTGCGCCTTGCACTACACATCCCTGCAGGTGCTGTGCACCAGCGCACCAACTACACAGCAGGCCTCTTATGCACACTGCATGTACTGGCAGCGCACCTGTTGCTGCTGCTGCTGCTGCTGCTGCTGCGTTCTCAGCACAAGTATGCTGCCGCTGTTTACTGTGCCGCTGCTGGGAATAGTACAGAGGCTCAGCTGATGCTCCAGCAACGGGCACTGCAGCAGCAGAGTTTCCTGCAAGCGCAGCTCCAACATTGAAGTGATGGTGTGCTGCCCTTCATGCTGCTCTTCGTGCTCCACCAGCCTAAGGCGTGCATGGCTAGCTGCCTTCAGCCAGGTGCCCTTGCTGCCCTTGCTGTTGTTGCTAACACCCTTAACTACTGATGGGTTCAGCAGAGGCTGTGCTGGGGAGGTGACGAACAGGGCAAGTGCCCCTGTCCAGTTGTGCTGGTAGATGGGCTGCTGTAGCATCGTGGAGGTGATGCTTCAAGAAGAGCTCAAGTGCAGGTGACAAGGAGGGGTTGATAACAACACACAACACTGAATGTGACGGCGTCAACGAAGCAAAGAAAACGACGAACAGGGCAAGGAGTCTGGAGGAAGCGACTTCAAAATTCAAACACATAACATGTCGTTAGTGTGACCTCTGATAACATACTGCTCAACAGTGCTGTTTGCGGTCTTGCGGTGCTGTCGATTTGCTGTGGCAAGGACAGCAGTGACGCTGGTTTCTTGAAGGACCGGTGAGGCTGGTTTGGCCTGGCTGTGCACGCTGCTGGCAAGTTAACCCGCTGCTGCTGGTGCTGTTGCTACTACTGTCCGGCGCCTCGTGTATCTTGAACGCAAACATGTGATGTAAGACTGGCGGCTTCCACTCATACGTTCAGATTTAAGGTGGAAAATGCCGATGCGTTCCTTTAGATGCGCTCTGCGATAGAACGCAAGATGCATCAGCATGCACACGCTTTAATTAGTTACTATCAACTACCAATACGAGGTGCAGCACCAGTTAGTTCAGCAGCAGCCATGAGGCGCCCTAAAAGCAGACTCCCTGCAGCAGCTCGCCACCCACAGAGTGCTGTTGGACTGGCTGGAGTTCAAGGAACAGAGGTGAGAAAAGCAGTTGACGCCTGACGCAGACCGGATAGCTGGTGCAGTCATTGGGCATGTGCTTACATGGGCCCTGCTAGTCCGGTAGCCTAGTAGGCTAGGCTAGGCATTGCAGCTGCCATAGCCGCTGAAGCACACACATGACAAGCAAGCTCAAGCTTTGCACACTGGCCGCAGGATAAAAAGCAGGCAGCTGTGGAGCGCAACTCAGGCACGTTCAGGTGCGACATATTGTGTCTACAGTTACTGACCTGCCGATGCTGAGACAAAAGGGTCCACTGCAATTCCCAGAATTACAACGACATTACTTGATATGGCCGTACTGTTCTGGTCGCGCTGTTCATCCTGCAGGTTTTGGTACGATGAGCGCCGCTTCAAGGGCGGGGCAGACAAGTGCCTGGTGCAGCAAGCGCTCTTTGCAGCTGGTGAGTCATTGCTGCCAGCGTGCTCGGTGCAGCACCATCCTGGCAGCATGCTAAAGCAATCCAAAAGCTTAATGTGACAAACAGTTGCTGGCCCATTAGCTGGTCACACTATCAGTCGCGCTCAGCAGGTGTTGCAGGCCAGCTGTTGTACGTCTGTGGATGGAGCACAGTGGTTATGTTTGCAGGAAGCCCGCTGATGGTCCTTCCAGGCAGCAGCTGCCCCTGCAAGCCACGATTGCCTAGTAGCCGAACTGAGATTCCTGCCAGTCTGCCAGCTGCACGCAAAGTGCAGCTGCCCACGGTTGCCCTGGCACATGTTGCAGTGCTGAGCCTTGTAAGGCAGCCTCATCATCGGGCATAGTCCCGGCGAATCAACAATCGCATACCGCACTTGTCTTGTTGTCTTTTACACTGGTGCTGTCCAGGCGGCGTACGCACCGGCGGCTACCCCAAGGCCGCGCCCATCTCTGGCCCCTTGGGCTGCCAGCGCTGTCCGACTGGGACATGCTGTGGAGCCCCGCACGCTCCGCGCTGCGCGCCGTGCCCTCCTCAAGCCGGGCCAGCTGGTGTCTGCTGTGCCGGGCATGTACAGCCTCACCAAGAAGGTACGGTGCGCCGGGCTGACTGCAGCAGCTGTTTTTGCTCGTGACACCTGTGCCTTGTGAGTGCTTTGCTGGTGGCTGTCAGCTGCGTGCTGTCCCAGCGATGCTGCATGTTGTCCCAGCCGATCATGACTCACCAGCTGTGAATCTGTGGTGTGTGAATTTGGCCGAGAGCCTGCCGGGGCACGCACCACATGCGCTCAATACTCCGCCTGGCCTCCCCTGCTGCAGCGCCGCCTGAGCAGCACGCTGAGCGCTGCTTACGGGGAGCACGCCTGGCGGCTGGTGCCGCAGTCCTACTCGCTGCCTGCTGAGCTGCAGCAGTGGCGGGCGTGGCTGGACGAGCAGGCCGCCGCTGGTGCCGACCCGGGGCCCTGGATGCTCAAAACAGCACAGCACCTGGGCAAGGGGCTGGTGCTGCTGCCTGGGGAGGCTGCATACACAGCAGCGCAGCAGCCAAGGTGCGGCCAGCAGGCAGACCGTGCGCACTCGACAGTTGTGGTCGTGGGCACGATGCAGTTCTCGGCCAGCAGCTGGCACTTGTGGGACGTGGCAATCACTGCCACTGTGCCGGGCACCTCCCTCGTTGTTGTCAGAGCGCGATCAGCGCAAGCAGCAGCTGGTTGTAACCGCTGGCTTGCAGGGATGCAGTTGTGCTGCATGTGCCCTGCAGCTGACACCATGCAGCTGGTTTGTAAGCTGAAGCTGATAGTTGCCCTGCACCACCCCTTGCCGCACCTCCCACATGCAGGCTGCCAAGTGCCAAACCTTTCGTGCTTGCTCAGCGCTACGTGTCCAACCCTCTGCTGATCAACGGCTGCAAGTTTGGCATCCGGCTGTGGCTGCTGGTGACTGGCGTGGACCCCTTCACCTGCTACCTGCACAAGCAGGGGCTGGTGCTGTTCAGCACAGACAGGTGCGCCAGGCTGTAGCTGCTGCGGTCTGATTGTCGTGGTAGCTGTTCAGCATGGCCCTGCATGCTCCTGGGTGGGCACAGCTGCAAGGGCTTGCGGCTGCAATGGAGTCGGCATTGGCACTTGCCTGGGATATGTTCACAATGCAGTGCAGCGCAGTGTATTGCTCGTCACCGACTTGCTGGGCCAGGCTGTCTGCGTAATGCAGCAAGCGTAACAGGGCATGGCTATCTGCTGCTGCTCTGTTCCTGCTGATGCTGCAGTTATGACCTTGACAGTTTGAGTGATGATGACGGGGCGGCTGCTCGTGGCCACATCACCAACTACGCACAGAACGTCGACGGCACTGTGTGGAGCCTTGACATGTTGAAGCAGCACCTGGGTGAGCAACGGGGTGCTTCTGCGTGTCTGGCTGTTGCCGACAGGGGCATGTGCGCCTGGGCTGGCTGTGGCAGCAGTGGAAACCTGTGTGTGTGTGCAGCACAGTCCTCAATGGCAGCAGTGTAGCGGGCTGCACCAAGACAGCTTTTGAGCAGCCTGGTGGTGGACACATGCGTATACATAGTGTTGATGGCGCATACAGCTGACATGCACAACCCAAAGTACAGTGCGCTCAGCTGGTGGTAATAGATGCAACCAGCTGACACAGTCACGCTGCTTGCTGTGGCTGCGGGTGCCATGCTGCTGCAGGCGCTGAGGCCTTCAAGCAGCTGTGGGGGCAGCTGGTGTCGAGTGCTGCCCACGTGGCCTGCGCCGCGCTGGGAGATGTGCGCCAGGAGCACCGCAAGGCAGCAGTGCCCCCAACGCCACGTTTGAGGTGCGGGCATGCTGGAACTGCAGCAAGCCGTGCCAGCGTGTGTTCATACCTAGGCCAAGAGCGCACCTCTTGTGCTGCTGGGGTCCCAGGTGGTGGCCTCTGCTCTGTATCAATCAGCTCAGTCTGTGGTGACTATGTTGGTTTGTTAGGTTTGGCCAGGGAGCACATGCTCAGAACCGGTGCTGTCATTCAGCACGCGTGTGCACAGGACATTGGCAGGTGTTCGATTTGCCATGGCTCTGCCGCTGCCTTGGCTTCACAGCAAAACTGTCGCCTCTGCTGTCCGGGTGACGCGTCGTGCAGCTGCTGGGTCTGGACTACCTGGTGGATGATGAGATGCAGCCGTGGCTGCTGGAGGTGAACGGCACACCATCGCTGGCGGTGGAGCATGGGGACGCGCCGGTGGAGCAGCTGATACACAGCACCAAGGTGGGCTTTGGATTCCGATGTAAACAAAGTCGTGCATGCATATGGTCGCGCGCGGGCATCGCCCATCTTGTCGGGGGCTTCTGCGCCCTGCACAACTCCCAAACACTTGCGCCTTCCACACACTGGCGCGACACCTGGCTTGCGTGCTGACGTGGCTGCATGTCTGTGTGCAACGCAGAACGCCATGGTGCAGGATATGGTTGGCATCTTGAACTGCCAGCAGCGCTTCCTGGCACGTTACGGCCAGCAGCAGCCAGGGCAGAAGCTGCCGCCACAGACGGCCCGGCGCCTGCAAGCCAGCCTCGGCAAGGACGACGAAGCAGTGCAGCGCAAGCGGGCCGAGGCTGAGCTGAAGCACAGAGGGGGGTTCCTGCCTCTTATGGCGCATTATCCTGTGGTGAGTATGGTTCAGCTAGCAGCAGAAGCAGCAGCAGCTTGCCTGCAGGTGACCTGCCAGTGGGTGCTGGGGTGCAGCAAATCCAGTCATTTGCAGCTGCAGATGAGCCGGTGCAGCAGCCGGCAGCTGTCCCAGGAGACGCAGAAGCAGGGGTGGCTGCTATTAGCACAAGCGGCAGTGCTGGGGTGCCGTTCAGTGAACGTGACAAGCGAACGTGCTTGTTTGTGCAGCAGTACCTGCAGCAACAGCGCAAGCTGGTGGCAGCAAAAAGGCGAAAGCAGCAGCAAAGAAAGGCAGGCGATGCTCAGCAGACTGGCAACCAAAAAGGCTTGCTGGTGCAGCAGCAGGGCAGCGAACCAATGCCCATGGAAGTGTGATTATGTCAACATGTGTTAAAACGTGTTACTCAGATGCATTAGTGACTTAATCCCCAGTGGTGAAGGTTTGAGTGGGGCACAGTGCGCTTTGCACTGCAATTGGAGAGTTTGTGATTCTAAACTTTGGTTTGTACTGGTCTTCTGTGAGTTCCAATCCGTGAGCTCTCCTCATTTTAAAACTACTTCTTTTCTGATCATTCAACCATGCTGCCGTGCTTCATTACACTGGATGTGAGCGCTTTGTAAACTTTATTCATTATTGAACTGTCGGACACGAACGATCCGATGAATTAAGGGTTGTTCAGGCTGCGAGGCATCTCGGACCAGCAGAACGACAATGGTACAGCAGGAGACGATTGGCTTAGCTCTGGCTATCAGCAGCTCGGCGTTCATAGGCAGCAGTTTCATCATCAAGAAACGAGGCCTTCGGGCAGCTGGAGCAGCAGGCATCCGAGCAGGTAAGACGATACAGCTTTTAGCTGCTCCTGCCAAGTTCATGTACTGCTGTCCTGACCACCGGCAGCTAGCATCAATTCAAACACCACAATGCTTGTCATCTTGTTATGGTTGTAATACCTGGCAGGTGCTGGGGGCTTTGGCTACCTAAGAGAGCCGATATGGTGGGCAGGGCTGCTGTCCATGGTGGTTGGCGAGCTAGCCAACTTTGCTGCCTATGCGTTTGCACCAGCCATCCTGGTCACACCTCTGGGAGCACTCAGCATCATCATCAGGTGCGCTGGCTATTTTCTCTGCAGCTCCCTCGTGATCGCATCAGCAGCTGCAAGGGCTGGCAGCGCACTGCATGTGCAGCAAGCGATGTTCAGCGCTGCTTTGCCTGCAGCTGCTGCAGCTGTCATGCTGAACACAGTTATGTGGAATCCCTGACATAGGCATTTAAGCAAGTAGCAGAATGAGGAACGGAGTCGTATCATCGCCGGTGAAGCACAAGCAACCTGCCGCCCCACCCATGCGTCTGCTGCACTCATCTGTCAAGCACATTGTGGTGCTTCTGCTGCTGCTGCTGCTGCAGTGCTGTGCTGGCGCACATATTCCTGAAGGAGCAGCTGAACATGTTCGGCGTACTGGGCTGCATCCTATGCATCACAGGGTCGCTAGCAATCGTGCTGCATGCACCAGCAGAGAAGCCCATTGAGTCGGTGCAGCAGGTGTGGAGCCTGGCCATGCAGCCAGGTGAGCAGGGCTGCAGGGGTGGGTGGCGCCACCCTGGGGCGGTAGTTGCTGGTTGGGCTGCAGCTGCGCGAAGAGATTGGGCTGCAGCTGCGTGTGCAGCTGCTGCAGGGGGCAGCATGGCGCAGCACACAGTGGCGGTGGTGTGTCTTGGGTGTGTGCAGGCGAACAGCAGGTGCAGCAAGTCCTCGCCACGCAGCTAGGTTATTATGCAGCAAAAGCTGAGCAGCAGGATCACCACGTAGTGGCTGCTGAGTGCAATTTGTATGACCAGAAACAGAGAGGCAGCCGCAGTGAGTTATTGGCAATTGCACAGCAGCGTTGCTTAGTCGCTGTCCTTGTGTGCAATTGTGCTGGATGGGCAGGCGCGACTCGACTGTGTTGGGAACAGCTCATGGGCAGGGCAAGCGAGCTACAACTGCAGCTGTCATTCGAGCTTGTGCTGCAGCAGCTTCAAGCACAGCAATGCCTATCTTAGACGCTGATCTCTGCCTCCTGCTGTTGTTTCTGCAGGTTTCCTGTTGTACTCAGTGGTAGCAGTGGGGCTGATTCTGTGGCTCATCTTCTGGGTTGCTCCTGAGCACGGGCAGGAGAATGTGCTGGTGTACCTGGGCATATGCTCGCTGGCCGGCTCCTTCACAGTGACCAGCTGCAAGGTGCGTGCGTGGTGTTTGCTTGTTAGTGGCAGATAATGCTGTGTGTGATATTGGACGGCATCTGCTACCAAGACATGTATCGTCTAACGAAGCATCAATTCAACGTATGCAATAACACTTTGCTGTGCTGGCGCATGGGTTGCCATGGGTGCGTCACTTGTAGGAGCGTGCTGGTGAACATCTGTGCGCTAGCTGCTCCTGCAACAGTCGCCAGCTGCAAGAGGCTTGGCCTCCGCACTGCAGAGAGGGCGTGAAGTGTGACGGCTTGTTCGTGCAGAAAGCGCAAGGCCGCCCAGCACAACAGTTTGCTGATCACGTGCAGCTCCACTCCCGGCTTTGTGTGCTTTGACTGCTGACTGTGCGCTGTGCTGTGTCCCTGACGCCGCTGCTGCTGCCGCCAGGCGCTGGGTGTTGCCCTGAAGCTGACGTTCCAGGGAGACAGCCAGCTGGTGTATGTACATTTCTACCTCTTCTTACTGGTGGGTGCTGGGCAGTAGGGCTCAACAGGGCTCAGCAGAGCGGCGGCACCATGCCCTGTTTGGCAGCTGCCTGCATGGCTCCGCACTGTTCTGTGCATGCCAAGCAGTAGTTTGCCATGCTTTGGTTGGTCTGGTGGCTCAATGAAAATGTAGGGAGGCTGCATTGCAGTGCACGCGAAAGCACTGCTGAGCAAGAGCGCTGCGGGCTGTCCAGTGTCCATGAGCTTTTGCAGCTGTTGGCCTCCGTGTGCGTGTATGCCGCGTGCCAAAGGTTTGCTGTGGATTGGACCGCACAGCTGTGCTAGACTGCCATTCTCTGTTTAATCACCGTGTCGTGCATGCTGCTGCTGGCTCTGCTGCTGCAGATCGTGGTGACCTGCCTACTCACACAAATGAACTACCTGAACAAAGCGCTGGACCTGTTTAACACTGCCATCGTCAGCCCCATCTACTACGTCATGTTCACGCTGCTCACCATCGTGGCCTCAGTGATCATGTTCCAGGTGCGCCGCGTGCGGCGCTGAAGGCTTCAAGAGAGCGAGAGAGAGTGAGAGAGAGTGAGAGAGAGAGAGAGGTGGTGAGAGAGAGAGAGAGAGAGAGAGAGAGAGAGAGAGAGAGAGAGAGAGAGAGAGAGAGAGTAGTTACATGTGGGTCCAGTCACCATCGTGGATGGTATGAGCCACCCAAGATGAGCACGGTGTCAACGCGTGACACAGAAAGCATGAGCTGTGTCTGAGCTCACATGCATGCCCAGCTTGTCACAAAACCGGTGCACATCTCTCAGGCCCGTGCTGCCGGCCTTTCTCCTGCACACCGCCACGCAGGACGAGCAGACCCGGGTGCAGATGGCCACACAGGCCTGCGGCTTCATCACCATCGTCAGCGGCACCTTCCTACTGCACACCACCAAAGACCTGGACCTGACACGCCTGCAGCTGGATGCCATGGTGCGCGGCAGCGGGCAAGATGACCTGGCGGCAGCGACAGGTGGCAGTGCCAGTGCGGGGGCGAGGTCTGTAAGAGAGCGAAGAGGCGGCGGAGGACGCATGGAGCTGCAGGGCAACTCAATAGAGCTGGGCAAGGGCAGCGCAGGGATAGAAGTCAGAGTAGACGCGGGGGAGAAAGGGGTTGGTGGGGCCGCGGGTGGAGGCGGCGGGGCTGGGGAGGATGAGCAGCATCCGCTGTTGGCGGGTGGAGGCAACGGCGGGGGCGGTGGCATGGGGACACGCAAGGCACGTGCTTCTACCTTTGGTATGTAGCTATAGGACACAGCCTGCCAGCTTTTGCCATTGTAATAGTCTTGGTGCGGCTGATTTTTTCTTTTGTAAAGTTGATCAACTGTGTGGGCGGCTAGCGGCATGGGGCCCCATGCTCGGGCATGCTAGCGGTTTCTGGTCACAGCACAGTGTGCGTTGATATGCACTGCTACTGCAAGCGCTGTCGTACAGATTGACAAATGATGCAGATCCTACTCTGAATGACTGTCAGCTTCTTCTTGCGTGTTGCTGCGGTTGCAACTGCCTGGGAACCCGCACAAATCAACAGCCACAACCTGCCAGGAAAAATCTGTTTAGTACAGGGAAGCTGTGTAGCATCGTTGACGTCGACAAACCATCAGTCGTACCCTTCAATTTGTCAACTCGACCAGCCGTTGACCGTGCAGCTTTGGCACGCCTGCGCAGTCTCAGCAGCCAAAGTGATGAGCCTGTAGCAAGCGCATGAGTTGAAACTTGCACAAGTCTGCCGTCATGCATGTGCTGCCAGCAAGACAGACCAGCCAGCTGGTCGACTCCGGCATTGTTTGGAACAATGTCCTTGTGCCTGTTGTATCGGAGTACTGCTATCTTGGCCTGTGGTTCAACAATACCTGTACATGGACCACACATTTTGAGAAGATGCTGGCTAAGGTGCAACGTGTGAAGGGTGCGCTCATGCCAATTTGGAAGAGCCGCAGCATCAGTGTGGAGGTTAAACGCATACTGCTGCTGACGTGTGTCCGTCCCATTGTTGAATATGGCAGTGAGGTTTGGTTTCCGTCAACAGCTAGGCAACTGCAGCTGATTGACAAAGTGCAGACAGACATCATCAAATGCGCAATGCGCTGTGGCAAGGAGCGCCCATGCTCTTCAGCTCTCTTGGCAGAATGGGGTGTGAAACCGTTGCATATGTGGCTTCATCAGAGGGCTTTGGAGTACTACTACAGGATTCAGCGTATGCAGGGCGTTCGGCTGCCAAATCAAGTGTTTACAGCTGAATGGAGGCGTCCTAGTGGTGCTGTGGCGGTGACACCGTGGCACAAGTATGTGCAGAGCCTGCTGTGCAAGTATGGTGTGAATGTTGTGACCGCGGAAGGCAGAGCCAGTGCGTGCAAGAGCCATGTCAACAAGCAGGTCAGGACACTACATGCTGAAAGGATTGCATGAGAAACATTGGAACACTCCACTCTGAGTCAGTATGTGACTCATGTGCATCCCACTCATGTTGATGCTATGGGTTTCAGGAGGCCTAGGCCGTACTTGCGTTCAGTGGCAATTCCACGTGGTATTGAATTGCTTTTGCGTGTTCGTATGGGTTGTCTGTGTGTACATGAGCGCACTAGTCAGTTTGGCGGGCGCAGAGCTAACTCCACTTCAGGATGTCCTTGTTGTGGTGCAGAAGTTGAGTCTTTGTCACACTTCATGTTTGATTGCCCTGCTACTTCTGCTCAGAGGGATAGTATGTTTGCTGAGATCAGATCCCTGCCTGGTTGCGCTGAAAAGTTGCGCAGCGTTTTGTCCATGGCTGAATCGTCAATCAAGGTGTTGCGTTTGGTATCTGATGATATTTGGGGCAGTTCTGGAAGATGTCGGATGGTGTCACCGTGTATTGCTGCTTTTTTGTCAAGTCTTGGGATGTGCGCAATGCATGCAAACATTCTGGAGCAGTGCTCCCTCCTCTTTCCGCCCTGGTGGGGCGCGGGGCCGATGGCGCTGATGCTATGGCTTGAATGGGTAATATGATGATGATGAAACTTGCACAACAGTTGCTTACACCACTTATAAGTATATAACCCAATTAGGTATGTTGGTCGTGTTATTTCCATGTAATCATGGCCAGCTCATGAGCATGATCGATCATGGGGCATGTTGCTGCTGCTGCGGCTGGAGGTTGGTGCTGATTAGGCACTGTTGGCTCTACACGTGTGATTACAAACACCGTGTCTTTCAGGTGCTCAACAATCCAGCAGCAATATCTGGGCCAGCTGAGACACGCCAGGCCTGGGTACCCTTCAAAATGTTCACACATTACTACTGCAGTAGTCAGCTGACGTTGACGATTTAATCTACTACCAAGGCGACACTCGGTCCTAGGGTGGTGGCAGAGTATTCAGGGGGTAAAAGCTAGGAATTTCCCGCGGTACCTACCCCTCATAGTCTCCGCCATGCCTAAGAACACCCCGGGGCAGGGTCCTGCTCCAGGGAAGGGTAGCACATTCCGACTGGCAGCTAGCGGATTCCCAAGGGTAGTGAAACTGTGGTCACGTCCGTAGGGATTACCCGCGCTTTACTCCTGTGTTGCAGTAGTTTTAAACAAGTAATAACTCCTGAACATGCTGTAAACATGAATGGAGCAAATTGGTTACAATCTGCAGGTCCCAGTGCACAATGCGGTTGTTGCGCTGCACGCGCTGCGGTTGTGTGACACTGCAGCAGTAGCCGCACCATTGGCAGCTGGCGCCCAGGGTCAGCCCACCCAACAACCCAGGCTGCACAACACCAACTTGGCTTGAAGCTGCTCATCATATGATGATGCATGCCGGTTTGAGTGAGTCTGAGACCTCTGCAGCATTGCTGTGTGTCACACTCCCAGGAGTCCTACAGCTGGGTGACTCGTGGCAATTTGAAAAACTCCAGTGACGTGTCACCTACGCACCTTACGGCAGTGGCACTGTTCTGTGTGTGCCTGCAGGTATGGCTGGGGAGCCAGGCCAGCACAACTCAGCAGCCATGCGCACAAGTGAGCAGCAGGAGGCAGCAGCAAGCAGGGCATAGCAATGTGCATTTCCCATGAGCACCTGCCCAGCACTTCATGGTGCCGTAGTTGCCTTCTTGGTTGCGTGTGCTTCACACTCTGCTGCATCTCAAGGACCACGCCTTTGACTTGTCAGTGCTTTGGGTTGATGCTCAGACCTTAAAGTTGTGCAGCAGTCGCAGCCTCCCCCCTCCTTACCTGATATGCAACCTGCTGCCTGCATTTGTTCAATGCCTGCTGGTGTCACATGTGCCAAAGATCGTGCCGTCCTGTACTGTCCAGTGCCCAGCAGGTTTCGGATTCAATTCGGTCAGGTCAACAGCACTTGGTGCGTCAAAGCGCCTGGCAAGTGTGCTGTGGGTTGTGCGGCCAGGGCATCATTCTACAGCCTGGCGGTGACACATGCTCAGGTGACTGATGGCCGCAGAATGTGGGCACCAGCTGCGATGTTAACAGAAGGAAGGCTTGCCCAGGTGCACAAGTTGTGACCGCTGTTGCCCAAATCACGTGCTGTGTGTTTGCTGATGCTTTCACTGGGCTGTGTGCTGTGGCTGCAGGCGTTCAGCGTCAACTGTAAAGCGCCAGGCAACAGCTGTGGGTCCTGTTTGCTGCGACTCAGGGCAAATAAATGGTGCAGTAGAAGCAGTACTCATGTGTTTTGGTGCCGGTGCAACAGCCCTGCTTGCTGCACGGCTGCTGCTTGCCGCAGACTTTCCTCCCTGGCTGAGTACTACAATCATTGCCAGCTGCAGGTCAAACTTTGATGCACTGCCAGCAAGGAGCAGCAGCAAGTGTGAACATACCAGACATGCCAGTGTTGTTGCGCGCGTGGTGCACCCAAGCTCTAAATTGCTGCAGAGACTGCCCTCAAACAGCCCTCTGACAGTGGAGATCTTGCTGTCAGTATAACTGCGCAAGCCGCTGCAGCCGTGTACGGGACTACTGCCAGGCTGGGCACACTCAGCATGCAGAGAGGGCAGCTGTCGGCGAGCCTCGCCTGTTACATGCGATCCACATTGGTGCAGTGCTGCCTGTCCGCACGCAATGCGAGGCATGTGCGGCACTAGGGTGTGCACATCGCCGAGTGCGATGTATGCTGGGTCAGGTCAGTGGCAATGTGCGTGTGGGCAAGGGGTGGTTGCTTGGTGCATGTCGAGTGGCGTCCACACTGGTTGCGTTCCCAGAGTGTGTATATGAATAAGCACTGCTTTTGGTGGATAGTTTGCATGTTGTGCCACGTCCTGCACACACTCAGCCCTGCAAGGCAGCAAAACAAGGTTACTGCGCCGCAACCATGCCAGAGATCTTCACATGGCTGCAGTTAGCCACGACAGGCTTTGCTGGTGAGGGGCTGAGGATGCCAGCCTGTGGCGCTCAAACCGCCCCCCCCCCTACATAAATTGCCACGGCGGCTGCTGCTGCTGCTGCTGATCTGCACTTGAAGAAGGCTTGAACCACGACACAAAGGCCACGCTCAACGATGCAGCTTGCACTTGTTCCCAATGGCAACGTTCAATGAAATGCTGCTCATCCAATAGAGCACATCGCGTGTGAAGAAGAGGAAGCACTCTGACCCAGCAGCAAAAAGCAAGCAAGCAAGCAAGCAAGCAGTGTCACCCTACCCCTGCATGCGAGGCTGCGCATATAAGCAAAGCTGGCTCCACCCACTACCCACTGTAATGCGCCGCTGGTTGTTCTACAATACAATACAATACAATACAATACAATACAATACAGTAGTACAGGACTGAACCTGCCTCAGGCACTAGCCCAGCGAGCCGTTGTTCCGCTCATGAGGGTTTCTTGTAACTGCACCCAGTTTCTTCTTCATTATTTGGGCGATCGAAACCACCGCACAAATCCGTCATTCCAGTTGCTTTTTTAGCCCAGCCACGGGCGGTTGGACCGGTGTTTCGATGAACACGAAGCATGTTGAGGCCAATGGAGCCGCTTCCAGAGGCACCAGCCCTTCCACGTCCAGGAAGCAAAGGTAGAGGCTACGCACGCACGCCCTTGAACATCCTCAAAAACACCGCATGTGCATACGCTGCACATTGCCCCATTGTCACCCGTCACGCAGCCCTGCACACAACTGACCGTCCCCTCTTACAGGTATGTTGAAAATACAAACCCACTGTAACACATGTAGGCATGCATGTCCTCAGCACAACACAGCTGTGATGATCACGGTGGTGAGCTACACCTGTGACACATATTCAATCCCTGAACCCTGAGCTGGTGGGCTGCAGCATGGCAGCAGCTACACCCTCTCTCCACAGAAGGATCTGCTGCTGCTGCTGCTGCTGCTGCACGTTCGTGTGGCGGCTGCTTCTCAGCATGTATTTCGTCACTGTGCATGATTAGCAGCGTCGCATGCATGCACTGATTATCACTGCTAGCGCCAGCGCTGGCGTGGCTGGGCACTGCAGGATGGCAGCAGCCCTGCATGCTGCTGCTGCTGGGCGTGGGTTGCCGCATGTAGATGTGGCACACCCCAGCAGCGACGGAGTACAGGTTGTGGTTGATAGATTGGAACACAATGAGTGGCCATTTGCACTTGGTCGGGTTGCAAGCAATTGTTGTGCGACACGCAGCGAAGCCCATGCTGTTCGCAACACATGCACCGACCAGAAGCCCGGCATCCGCACGGATTGGCACATCATTACTTCAAAAAAGCTCAACAATATCATCTGTGGAGCGCAGCTTGTTCTGCGCTGGCAGAACGTGCTGGCCGTTTCTGCCGCTATAGAAACCGCAGGCCATACAAACGGGCATGGCTGCATGTATGCTTCGTTACTGTTTGTTATGTAGCTTGCTTTTAATATCTGCGCGACTGTTGGTAGGAGCAGCAACCTCCGAGGCTGCGCCGCAGGTGTGCCGTGCAGGTGGTTACTGTTTGACTTCTGCAGCCAGCCAACCGCGATGCTTGAAAACACTTGCTACGGGTTTCTAATTTTAGTGAAAGTTTTAGCATGCATTTCAAGACAAGGCATCTCTTTGTGCATGGGTGTCGTAATGCAGCACTCGCCTGCAGCACGACAAAGTGCCGCAGTTGTTTACCGCGAGCCAGCAACACGCACACCATACAGTTCAGCAACATCTGAGAGTATTACTGTGGCTCTAGCACTGCCAGCGATGCATCGTCGCTCCTGGAACAACAGCAACGGTGGCATGCTGCTGTCATGCTGTCATGATGTGAGTCATACCTTATCAACCCATGGCCATGCTGCCCTACAATCATTGAATGGCATTGCAGTGGCTGAATTTGGCCTGCTCCCCTGCACGCCTCACGACAGCGCTACAGCAAAGCAACCATTTAGCCATGATGGTTGCAAATTTACAGCCATCGTGTTTGAACACGTCAAGCAGCACTGGTGATGTCGTGGGATGTAACAAGCAGCAGCACTGTGATTCAACAGGGAAACAAATTCTGTTGCTCAAAGCAGGAAACAGTCACCCGTCCCCCTCATGCAAGGCTGCATTTTGTTCGATGTTGTGTCACACAACGGTTGATACTTCACATAGGCAGATAGTACCGTAAGTTTAATGGCCAGTCAATAGCACAGATAAAACGTAGGAAGACCCTACCCGGTTCCCAAATTGCCATGCCACAGAGAAATGTTGACTGATCCTGCCGCCTTTCAATGACAGCAAACCAGCCTGTGACGCTGTTTAGTAACATCTTAACAACTCATACCATGTTGTGCATTGCCTCTGCTGATACAGTGACTGCATGTTGACAGCAGGTGCAATGCAAGTTGCTGGCCAACCTGCAAAGCAATGTGCTGATCTCAGCAGCTCGTAACACCGTTGGGAGCACCTGCTCTCCAGCACTTTGTAGGGTCTGAAATGCTAGCACGCATACAACTTACGACAACAACCTGCAAGAGTGCAAAATATGTCCACCATGTGAACGACTCTGGTGACAGGGAGCTCCCTATCTGCACCCTATCTCTTCCCTGCTGTTCCCTATTATTCAATAGGTTGGCAGCCCGTATACATGACATCTGCCAAACCCAGGTGGCCAAACCCAATCACATACATTTAACTTGCCTCGCCAAATCTGGCCTGGGCCCCAGGCCTAACACTCAGAACTGCAAGTGCACCCTCTGCACACTGTACCTGCATGTGCCTGATCCACTGCATCTTCACACCCACGGTGACAAGCGACACCCTTGCAGCGCCCGACCAGCAGCCGTAGATGCACACAATGCCGCCATGATGACTAAGGCCTTTGCGGCTTCCATACGCAGACGCTGGCAATGCCGGTGTCCAGGGGCACGTGCCACCAGCCATGCCAACACACAGCGCAACCTGTTCCCACTCATACGTTTGCCAGCTGACCGCTGCTGCCCTGTCAGCGGCTTGCTGTGCCCTGCTGCTGGAAGCTCCACCCATCATCTGCCTGTCCCCTGCTGCTGCTGCTGCTGCTGCTGCTTCTGGCCAGCCTACTTGTCGAGCGGCCCGCATTGTAGTCGCTGGCCTAGCCCGCTGCCCCACGCCACTACGCTGCGCATGCCTCCTTGAATGATCCCTTGCGCTCCAATCCACCATTGGCCCCTGCGGCTGCTGGCAATGCTGACAAGCCACTTTGCGGTTGCTGCTGCCATTGCCGCTGGTGCTGCTGCTGCTGCTGCTGCTGCTCCATATCCCAGAAGCTGCTGACCCTGTGCCCTGCACGTGCAGCCATGGTTCCCTGCTGCCGCCCGCTGCTGCTGCCAGGGCTGCTGCTGCTGTAATGGTGCGCATTGATGCTGCCATCAGCAGCATCGCTGCCTCTGCCAGCTACAGCCAAGCCTCCATCTTCTTCCTCAAAGCATGCCAGCTCATCCGCGGGCTCTGACAGCGGGTGAATGAGCAACTGCTGCCCTGATACTGCTGCGGCCCCGCTGCCTGATGTGCGTGGCTGGGGTGTTGACTCAGCAAATGCGCTGCTCAGCACTGAAGAGACACTGTGCACAGAACCTGCAGCAGGGGCAGCGACACCAGGCGTCAGGCCCATACAACCGTCACTGAAGACTCAAAGAATTTGTCATCTCCTGCAATCTTCCCGACCACTGGAGCTAAGGGATTCCTGAAAGCAAGGGCCTATGGCCAAATGGGTAAGGCGTCGGTCTATGGAGCAGCAGGAGCAGCAGCACTGGCAGTTCACCAAGGTGTCCAGCGATGGTTTTTGTGCTGCCGGCTATCGCAGCACCGTACCAACGAGTGGTCCTCGCAGCTCAGATGGCACACCCGCTGCAACGCGAGTTGCTGCTCGCACTCACCAGCTTGAGTGGCACAGGAACAGGTGTCATCGTTGTCCGGCCGCTTGCGCATGCCGAAAGGCGGTGGCAGATCAGCGCTGTTTCTGCCTTCAGCACCCAGCTGCTGCTGCTGCTGCTGCTGCAGGTTGTGGCGGCTGCCGCTGCTGCGCTGGCTGCCATGGCCAGGCCGGCCGAAGCTGCCAGCAGGGCTTGACATGCGCACACCGATGAGCGCTCCGCCCAGGCCCGCCGAACCGGATGCAGCAGAGCCTGGCGCAGACAGTGACGCGTCGCTTGCGGCACTCGTAATGCTGCCATGGCTGCTGCTGACACGCGGCCTGCCGCTGATGCCGCTCATCACCAACGCGCCGTGCTGTGCTGCATGCCTGCGTGCCGCTGGGCTGTCCTCCACCTGCTCCTCCTCAGCTTCGTCAAACCCTGAAACCCTGCCCGATATGCCCTCGCCACCTGCCAGCTCGTCCACTTCCTGCATCAGCTGCTGCTCATCGTCATGCGCTGCCTCGGAAATGAACGGCAGTGTTGACACGCTCGTTGCGGCGTCCCCGCCCGCGTCCGAGCCCCTGAAGGGTGACATGGCCCCACCTGCATGGCTGCTGCTGCTGCCTGCCATGCCTGCTGCCGCTCCTGCAGGGCCTGCACCTTCCGACCCCGCCTCACCTGGTCTGCCAGCATGCTGTAGAGTGAGGTGAAGGAGTGAGCGGTAGAGCCTGCAGGAGACACGCGACAGAGTGGCAGCGATTGCAGCAACATAGCCTCAGCCTGTAAAGCTGTGCGGCAGGAGCCACCTAACACTTGCACTGCTCCTTGCGAGCAGATGCCAAGGTACGGTGACTGCAACACAGCCAAGCACAGAGCCATTGCCTAGTCAGCAACCGGGCATGCAGATCATCTGCCCCAGCATGGCATCTTGCGTGCATGTTGGGGAGCAGCCTGGCGCAACATGCATGCCCTTCAGGCACGCAGAAGCACAGCAACCCACCAGCACATGAGCATAGCACAAGCACTGCAGGTTTGCAGCTGCCAACAGCCCCAACAGGTGCTGCCTTCCTAGAGGTTGAGGCACACCTGCTTGTGTGACAACTGAACACGCATCGTCCCCTGCACCAGGAATGCCTGTAGCGCCTGCACCCTGCTGCTGTTGTTGCTGCTGCATGCCCCCTGCGCTGCTCGAGCCTGCTCCAGCACTGCCAAACGCTGCATCAGTGGGTGGCCCTGCGCACGCCACGCTGCTGGTGCTGCTCTTGTTGCTGCCGAATGTGCTGCGAGCTAGCTGCTCGCCTGAGCCAATTGTGGCTGCAGGAAGGCTGAGCACTGCCATACCACTGTTGATGCTGCTGCTGGTGGTGGATGGCAGCGCTGACAACTCTACATCGCTGCCTGCGCTGAGGCCAGCCCGATGCCTGCCCAGGCCACCTGGTGGCGTTGAACGTATTGCTGGGGTGCTGTCAAGACCGTTGCTGGGTGCCGCTGTTTCTGGTTCTGCACCCCAGGAGCGCCAGCGCAGGGCATTCTGCAAGCAAACCAGGTGCATACAGTTGTGTGTGTCGAGCAAAGTTGATATCGGTGTGCCTTGGACGCTCTCGGATACATATGCAATCAGGAAACCAAAGGATGGCGTTGGTCACTACAGTTGGTGCTGATCCTGTCATGCCTGACCTGCAGACGTCTCTGCAAGGTCGGTCTGGGTCGACCTCTGCTGCTCTCCTGGTCCGGCCCAGCCTGCTGCAGGAGATGTCTATCCGACATGTTCAATGCCCCTGCGCGTCTTAAGGATTGAAAACGTGCGGATCCATGCAGCACGGTCGTTGCCTGAGCTTGAAAATGTCAGATACACAGGCAAATAGTAGCATTTGAAAAACAACTGCGCTGCACGTAGTTTGTAATGTCGACAACCTGAAGTATCATCCTGGACACAAGAGGAGGGTCATGGCACGTGACAGTCAAATTTCCAGAAGATGGCCATTGCAGCAGGCCGTACCTGTTGCTGCTTGCTGTCGTCAGCACGGCCAAGGTCAATCAATGCGCTGGCAAAATGGAAGAACACGGGCAGTACTCTTGCCGGCTTAAGTGCAACAGCGTTGAGCGAATATAGCCACCCGTCCCGTCCTACAGCTGACCAGGCAGGCCTCACTTGCCCTGTGGTTATGAGTTGTGCTAATCTCTGAACTGGGTGCCACCTTATAGTGCATGACGATGACTTAAAACAATATAATCACTTTGTTTTTACACGGAGTAAATGTGTAGAACAGAGCACATGGGGAACCCACTACATGTATACACGCTCAGAAACATTGGATGCAGTACTGTTCTGGTTGCAACGGCAACGTGATACAGGCATTGTGTACGGCTGTGAAGCTATAACAAATCGCAAACTAGCACAAGCCATTAAGTAAAGCTGCATCGAACGCATGTCGGCATGTGGTAGTGGCTGAGATGCAGCGATTAGTAGAGAGGTGGAGTTACACACATGTTAACATTGGCCATTCGCCATCTTGATTGGCACCACACAGGGTGCACGCAGAGTCCTGCAAGAATACAGTCCAAATGGACCTAAATCAGCCGGATTGAGCCAGGAATTTCAACCTGGCTCTCAAGAAGAGATGAACCAGGGAAGCTGCTCAGAATACCTAAGCATTGCACAACACCGCCCAGTATTGATGGGGGGACAAATAGTAGTGCACAGCTTTGTCGTGCTCTTCCTGTGCACTGTCTGGACCCATTGACACCATATGATATTGGTAACAAACTGAGAACCCCGCGCAAAATTGTGGCAAGTCCAGCACCAGCCCAACTGACAGCCTCCTCAAACCAGCAAAGTCGGCAACATCAAATCTTAAGCGAACATTTGCACCAGCTGCCAGCACGCCATGCAAGTCTTGGCAGCAGAATGTGCAATATACTCATCTGCAAACCGGCACATGACAACCTGCCAGCAGAAATGCCTGCCGCAAGCTCCCAGCCCGCATCGCCACCGCATGAGATTAGTGCCACAGTATTATGAGTTTGCCGTCCACATACTCAGCACAGCGTGGCAGTGACAATCCCAGTGGGAACTTCCGCCTGCCTGCCCGATGGAACTTGGCCCAGCACCCTGGCATGGCCAGCTGTGCCCGAACTCCCAGCTGTTCACCTCAGCGAATAGTGCCCTGATATAGCGCTGAGCTCCAGCAGCATGCCAAGCGCTGGTGCATCAACAATTAAATCTTGATGACCAGGTGGTCACCAGTCCAACACCCCGTGCGCATTACACTCACATCCTTACGAGTCCAAATCCCAAGTACACCACACTCACATGTTTGCACACCGTATGTCCCCAACCCAGCACAATGCGCTGCGCTGCTGGGCACAGCAAAGCATCATCATCATCATCATCATCATCATATTAACCATTTGAGCCATAGCATCAACACCATCGGCCCCGCGCCCCACCGGGACGGAAGGAGGAGGGAGCACTGCTCCAAAATGTTTGCAAGTATTGCGCACATTCCAAGCCTCAGAAGAAACTCAGCAATACACGGTGACACTATCCAACACACAGCAATGCAGTTGGGTGTCTGACACTTGCATGCTGCATGCCATCAGTAAACAGGAAAACGGTGTAAGGTGCCCCTCACCATGTGTCCCACCTGCTGTTCAAACGCAAGCACAAGCTCTTGAACATGTGCATGCAAACCAGCCGTAGACGCAACAATTGTGTTGCGCACATGGCAACTAGTGTTGTCGCCGCAAGCATATATTATTACTTATTTTCACCATTGTCACAGCTTGTGTCCTAGTCAAGAGTGTGTACCTGCCCACCACAGCATGCATATGTGTAACATGCACACAACCATTGCTATGTACCGCCGTCTCATCTGCTGCCTGCAGAGTGTCTATGGGGAATGATGTGCGCCAACAGTTCACCAGCACCAGCACACAATGCCAGATCTTGATGTTGAAGTCTAGTTTGTTGAACAAAACAAATGTCACTGCTCTCATCACTGCTTCTGTGCGAGTTGCAAACTCAGAGGTATTGGTTTATGCGTAACACACAGCTATGAGTGCATCCATGCCTTGGTGGAGAAACCAGCAAACACAATGACGCCATCTGCGATCATGCGGGTATGCTATCAGTTCAACCATGCAGCATAAAACATCGTCACGGATACCACAGCACTTGCTGCAAACCTTGCATTGATGCCTTGCGGCACTCACCAAAAACGCGGCACCATGCCACCCTTGGCACAGCTTCACAAACATCGCCACACGAGCCAGGTTCCAACCAAATCCATAACAGGTTTACGGCACCTGTGGCCAGCTGTCAGCCAACTGATACTGGTCTGCATTGTGCCATGCAGGCATGCTGGCTGATGTGTTTATTATTGAGAAGCCAGCAAAGCTGGCATCACCAGCTGGCGGCAGCGCACTTACACTCAATGTGCTGGGGTCAGCACAGACAACGCAGTGTTGCAGCACTTGTGCAGCTGCGCAGCATTGTCGCGCCATGGACCGCATGCATACGCCGCTCCCAGCGCACAGCCACACCAGCTGGCCGGCACTTGATATATCACCAGACATGCAGCTCTGAAATCCCGGGCCCCAGGGGCAACGTGTTGTCTGCTTGCCAGCACGGCCACAGCTGCAGCTGAATCGTGCTGGAGGCGTACTGCAAGCTCTGAGGCACGACCATCCAAACGGCAATCATTTCAAGCACCTTTGACGCCGCTCGTTACCCATAAAAGTAGTAGGATCCTGGAGGACTGGTGTCAGCGCAGGGCGGGTGTCATGGCGGCACAGCTGATTAACTCAAAGCCAGGCTGCATATGGGCGATGCACCAAACAAGTGCAGCTGATCAGGTGGCCTCACCCACTCTGCTGTACCAGCTGCTGATGGTGGTGCTGCTGCTGGCACTGCAGTGCTGGTGAGGTGTGTGCCAGCCGCAGCAGCTGCTGCTGCTGCTGCTGCTGCGACTGCTGCTGCTGCTGCTGCAGAAGGGGGTTTGCAGCTCCCCGCCTGGCGCTGCCGGTCGAACTGCCACCTGCACCAGCAATAGCGTGCCCAATGCACTCATCATGATCAGCTGCACCATCAACAGCGCGCCCAATGCACTCGTCATGATTAGCTGCACCATCAACAGCGCGCACAATGCACTCGTCATGATTAGCTGCACCATGCAAGACAGTAAGCCCATGACTGCCAAGGCACACCGCCAAGGTGTATTGCCGGCTGCTGACGATGCGAGGTGGCGAGCCGCAGGCTGTCCAGGCCTGTCATGGTCTAACCCTTGAGGCTGTGCATGAACAACTGCAGCTGCCCATGCCTTTTGCTTTTCGTAATGATGGGCCACGCAATGCTTGGTCGCGACTTGGACTACAAGCAACACCACATGCCCACCTGTGCGACCAGCGGTGCACGATGTAGTCGACATCCGCCAGATCCGGCTGGCTCAGCTTGTTGGTGCCTAACGGAGGTGCACACGGGTCCAACTCCAGTGGCCCTGCAGGCTCCCTGCCTCTGCCACCCCCACCACCACCGCTGCTCCTGCCCACACCAGAATTAGCGCCCATGCTGCTGAGCCTGTGACTCGCCGCAGCAGCTGCTTGCATGCTGCTGCCGAGCATGTCGCAGGAGCTGCCAGCTGCCGGGCTCCTGCTGAGGCTCCTGCAAGCGTCACGCCTTGCCGCGCGGCCCTTGCAGATTGTTACAAAGCTGCTCTTGGAGCGCTGCTGCCGCAGCTTACCAGCCACCCCAGCCCCTGCCTCCATCCTTGCTGCTGCTGCGCTGGGGTCTCCAGGCACGTCTGCATGCGCCTCGCGCAGGCGCCCCTTGCTGTCGTGCATCGACCTTCCCCTGTCACTGCCCACACCCACCCCAGGACTGGCCAAGCTGCTCTGGCGTGCCCCCGGCAGCGCAGGCCCCTGTGCGCCTGCTGCTGCACCTGTCGCTGCGTTGATTGCGACCCTCCAGCGCTCAGTGCCGTGACTGCTCAGCTGGTTGACAGCTGGCGGCAGCACGACCACCAGTGGGCTGCGCCTGTGCACGGCTGCTGCTGCTGCTGCTTCCGCGACCGCAACGCTACGTGCATGCCGTCCTGGCAGGTCGCTGGCAGCAGCTGTGCGTGCCTCCTGCACACAAACAACTGCCAGCCGAGCCGCCCCGGGCGGTGAGGCCGCGCCACTGCCAGCCGCAATGGCACACCCCTGTGCGGTGTGGCAGCCAGCTGCTGGTGCAGCAGGGCAGCGCAGCTGAGGCGTCTCTGGGTCGAGGTCCAAGCCCCCAGCGGCGTCATACACAGCAGACAGCAGCGTGGCGCTGCGGCCCTGTGTGTGGGCCAACAGCTGTGGGGAGCCGGGGGGCTCAGCAAGCAGCCGCCGCTTCAAGTCGTTGCTGCTGATTTGGACCCGGGGCAAGAGCAGCAGCGCACTAGCTCCCCTGCAAGCTTGCTGCTGCTTGTTATTGTCGCCAGCATGCTGCACCTGCTGGCTGTGCTGCTGCTGGCTACTGCTGCTGCTGTTGACCGCACTTATGCTTGAGTATCTGTTCACTGGTGCTGTTCCAGCGGAAGCTGCTGCTGACAGCGACAGCAGTGGCCGTATGTAGCCTTCTGCAATGGCTGCAAGCTCAAGTGCGCTGCAGGTGCGTCTGCCAGGGGTAGGCGTGCAGCACTTGCTGCTGCTGCTGCCTCCACATGGTAGAACTGGAGGCGTGCTCCTGCAGCTGCTGCGCTGCTGCTGGTGCCCCAAGGTAGCTTCAAGGTGGTGGCGCAGTGGCGTCCCCTGCTGCTGACAACAACCAGATGAGGTGATGGCTGCCACCTCCGCATCTTCCAGATTGTGGTGCCGTGTCCCTGCTGTCCCTGCTGCTGCTGCTGCTGGGCGGCGTAGGTGTCCAAGCAGCGCCTCTGCATGGCTTGCCAACAAGGGTAGGCTGCCAGGATGCTCTGCCACGCCTGCTGCTTCCTTCTGCGCGCTGCAGATGTTGTGCTTGGTGCAGCTGCTCCTACTTGTTGCACCAACCCAGCATGAGCTCCTGTTGCTGCTGCTCCAGTTCTGGAAGCTCTTGCGACTGCTGGTGCCGCTGCTGCTGCTGCCTGCCAGGCCAGCTGTGGGGTGTGCCAGGTGCGCGCCACGTGGTTGGCCTGCTGGGAAGGCTGAGCCCAATGGCGGCATGCCTTCACCGGTGCCGCTGTGGGGTGGAGCCGCACATCTTACTTCCTCTAAACAGCATGCAGCCTGTCTTGCTGCTGGAGATGCCTCACTGGGGTGCTTCTGCTGCTGCCTGTCACTGACAGCTAAACTGCAAGTGGAGCTGCCAGAGCTGAAGCACGTGTTGCTGGTGCGTCCACCTATGTCAAGATGCAGGCTGGCAGGGCTGCAGTCATGCCTGCGATTGACCGTGGGTGCTGTTGATGTACTGCTGTGGGACAAGCTGCGGGGGGTGTCAGCAGCCTCATCCCCAGTTACTGCAGGTTCTGCGACGTTCATGGGTGACTGCTCGTGTGCATGTTCGCTTGCGTGACTGCTTATTCCAGTACATATAATGCTTTGGCTAAACGCATCGGGCGACATACATACCCATACAAAACCTGTTTACTTATCGGCACAAGATAACGTTTACAATCTTCATACGCATCAGATGTCCTGCACATAGTAAAAACCCTAGCAGCAGATAGCTTGCACACACTAGTCCGCCTCACATGCCTGTCTGATGCTGCCTGACCGAGACAAACTGACAGCAGCAGAGCTTGAAGCAATGTCGTGGACCGGAGAACTGCCTGTGATGGTCGCTGCCTATGCTCTACTAGAGCTAAGCAGAGACAGTCAAACATATGCAAGTTGAATGTCATGCAAGTGACGCCAGCTTGGCTGCCTGGCAGCCGCACGCATTGTTGCTTGCAGCTGCATCCGGTGCAGTAGCACGTGATGCTGTTGTTGCGGTTGGGCCTAATGGGCCCCGGGGAGGCAGCAGTGACCGTTGCATAGCTGCTGCAGCAGCTGAGCTGGCATGCTTGGTGTTAGACATAGGGGGGCCTCTGGTGGCTTTAGGCGTACTGTGCAGCAAGGACAAGCTGCTTCTGGTGCTGCTTTTGCTCAGCCACATCAAATCG
The DNA here is from genome assembly GCA_014080715.1 of Scenedesmus sp. NREL 46B-D3. Lineage (NCBI taxonomy): Eukaryota > Viridiplantae > Chlorophyta > Chlorophyceae > Sphaeropleales > Scenedesmaceae > Scenedesmus > Scenedesmus sp. NREL 46B-D3. The sequence goes on from JACERP010000308.1 coordinate 57,164, forward strand.
CTTGACAAACCAGGCGCTTCTGCTTCACTGGTGGTGCAGAGCTGCTGAGCACATTGTGAGTGGGACAAAGGAAAACCAGTCACAGGTAGCTCCAAGGACGATGTAACCTGGTGCATGCTGTAGGCTTTGTGTGACCTGGTGTGAGATGACCGACCCAAACGAAAAGCCGTCATGTGACACGCTATGCAGAACACGTAGCCTTGGTGAGCAATGCAATGGCTCCGCTACTGTACTGTATTGCAAACGCATGTCCTGCGAGTTGATCAGCCTGATCACGCGAGATTTGGGTCTGGCAGTTCGGGCAGTTTGATCAGCTTGCGCAAGGGTCGTCGTTGTCCTGACCTGACAAGTATTCAGTGTGCGTGTACATAAATTTTGAGGTAACAACTCTTCAACAACGAGAGCGAGTGCTTACGTTGCTTGGCACAGCAACAGACAGCAGGCAGCAGAAGCTGCCTTGCTTCCGAAGCTCTGAGCAGCAGTGCACCCTAACAGGCAGCGCTCGCGTTTAGATGGCGAACCGAGGCAATGTGGTGCTTGCACAAGGGCACCAGCAGCCTGCAGCCAATCAGCAGCAGCAGGGTCCCAAGCCTTGGGTGATCTGGATGCTGTTTGGGCTTGGTTGGGCCAGCCTCCTTTTCTTTGGATTGTCTGTCATTCCAGCCTTCCCAGCTGGTGTGCAGTGGTCACTGTGGGCTTTTGGCTGGGCGTTTGTGCTGTGCTGGTGGGCAGGCACCTTGATGGGTGCAAGCCACAAAGAGGACAGGCGGGTCAAGGTGAGCTTATGCATAAGAGACAGCAGCTGTACAGCAGGCTGTTTTTGTTATGGTGGCTCAGAGTGCAATGATTCGCTCGTTCATCTACATTCAATGCGCTAGATTTGCAGATTTGCAGTGCAGCGTAACCTAAATAGCAAGTCCTGTTTCAGGGTCGCATGCTTCTGCTGCATGCTGGCCCTTCCGCGCATTGGCTTGCCCCATTTGGTAGCAACAGCAAAGGCGCAAGCATGATTGTTACATTCACCACCCATTGGTTGCTGTTCCTGTTACCAATGCTCTCGCTGCAATCATGCTTGTGCTGTTCTGCTGCAGCCTGCTTGGACCAGCTGCGTCATCATGGCAGCAATCGGCACTGCCGTTGGCGCTGTTCCGTCCATCGCAGCGGCGTTGTACCGCAACTGGTTTGCGATACAATCCGTGTTCGTTGCAGCGCTGGTGTACCTGGCACTGACCGCGTACGGCAACACCACCCAGGGTGCTGGCGAGCAAGCAGCAGGAGCAGGCGAAGCAGCAGCTGGTGCAGGTGCTGATACTGATGCTGCGGCAGCAGGTGCAGCTGCCATCAGTGATGGCGCCGCTGGAGCCAAGGAGGCAAAGGAGCAGTAGCTTCACGGTGGTGTTATGCATTGCCACCAGACTGCTGCTGCAGTCGCAGTGCCAGAGGGACTTGATTGTCGTTGTTCCATGGCAGCAGCACACGTGCGGCCACAATTGCTGGAGGTTGGGCCACATGACATCCATATTTGGTAGTGGCAAAGCACTACGGTAGATGATTATGTGCTACGTGATGGCAAGATGATGCACATGGTATTGTTGCCACATTGGGTGGCCTGGGAAGTTTTCAGGTCGTCGCAGCCATGACAACACAACCTTGTTGCAATTGGGGATGTTGGAACTTTTTATATGCCATTGGTGATTAGCATGCTGCAGTGGGTATGCACCATCACTTTGTACAGTTTGCTACCATCGGGCCCAAGATGCTTGAAGAGAAGCACCTAATTTCTGCTGGCTGTACTGGGGGCACAATTGCCGCTGATTGTTGCGGCTTTGCTGGCTGTCTCTGTAAACTGGCTCAATCTCCTTTTGGTGCAGCTACATGTGATGTTTTGGTACTGCACGTGTCAGAATGCATGGCACCCTGTAAGTTATGGATCCATTGGTGCTGCCAGGCGTCCAGCCGAAAGCAGCAGCAACAGCATGATCTGCGCAGTAAGAGAGCAGTTGGGCAAGAGCTTTTGCCACCAAATCTTGCGGTACAGTCTCCCAGAAACCTATAGCTATTCTGGGTTTGGCGGCAATACGTTGTCGTTGTATTGCTTGCTGTGCCTTGATGAATCATCACCGGGCCTATTATTCCTAGTAGGCAGAATGACGTGCTTCAAAGAAGCGAACAGTGTTGAATTCGGCCGGCATCTGCTGGCAGCCCGAGATGTGCAGCCTGGAACCAATGTGCTCATCCAGCAGCCGTACGCAGCTGTTCTATACGACGATCATACTTCATTACGATGTGACTACTGCTTCTGTGCATCCGAGTCGCTCATGCGCTGCACAAGGAGCAAGGTCGCACACTACTGCTGCCAGGCCCACCAGAAAGCAGCATGGCGAGCTTACTACAGGCAGGAGTGCAGCGCCCTGGTTGCGTGTGCACCACGTGTGCCGCCGGCGTCTGTCAGGCTGGCAGCCAGGGTGCTGTGGCGGAGGGCCAAGTGAGCAGTTGGTGTTTGGCATGACTGCATGGGATCCTTGCCTTTGATGTCACCGTCAATACATCTTTCTGTGATTATTGCCCGGAACAATTTGTGTTCAGCTGTGCATAGTTCATCCCTTCCCCTGTGCTACAGCATGTCATCAACCATGCTTGCCTGGTGATGTTCCTTGACTGCTGCCATGCTGTACATGCAGGGAGTGCTCGGCGAGACAGGCAGAGCAACCGCAGCAGCAGCCACAGCAGCAGCAGCAGCAGCTAACAGGTGGCTGCTATGCTGACGTAGTGCAGCTGCAGAGCCACTGGCAGGAGCTGGATGCTGCGCGCAAGGTCATGTATGCACAAATGGCTGTGCTCACCAGGTGCGTGAGGAGGAGGCAAGGCACGCTGCCTGGCACCTTGGCAGCTTGCAACCCGTACGAGTGCATGGCGTGGCGCGATTGCCGTGGCAGCTGCGCTCGCATCCCGTCAGTGGCTTGGTGCCTGGGCAGCAGGTACTGGCGCATGCATCCTGCAAGCCAGCTGCCACACAGCTCGCCCCTTCTCCACAGCTGTGTTGTGCTGCCCTGCAGGCAGTTCATGCTGGGTGGCAGCAGCAGCAGCAGCAGCAGCAGCAGCAGTCAGCCGACACCAATTGACCTCACTGAACCAGCAGCAGCAGCAGCCAGCAGCAGGAGCAGCAGGCGGAGGACGAGTCGCTGCCCCATGTGAAGCACATAGCGCAGCTGCTGGCGCGCTTTGCCTGCAACAACCACACCGTCTGCGACGAGGAGCTGCGGCCGGTTGGTGTGGGGCTGTATCCCCTGGGAGCACTCATCAACCACAGCTGCAGGCCCAACTGCGCACAGAGCTTCCAAGGCCCCGCCATCGTGTTCAGGTGAGGGGGCGGGGGTGAGCAAGTGTGTGCGTGCGTGCATGCATGCGTGCGGGCGCGCTTCCCCATGTTGTGTCCAATGCAACTTCATTGAGGTGGTTGAGGGGTGTTGCACGGGTGGGCTTCCACAGAGGCAGTTACTTGTGCACAAGGTGTGCTGGCTGCAAAGCAGCAGCAGCTACAGGCACAACTGAACACGACATGGCTAGGGGCCCCCGTACTGTGTTCAGGCATGGTGGCAGTGTGTCTCAAATCAGATGCAGGTGCAATCCTTGTTGTTGCACAACAGGAGAAACAGGTACAGCTGCTTTTGCAGGACGGTTGCACACAGGTTGATCGCCACAACCTCGCTTCTCTCTGGCTTGCAGGTCATTGTTTCGCATTCCGCCTGGAGAGCAGCTGACGATCAGCTATGTGGAGCTCGCAGCAACACGCCAGGAGCGCCGGCGCCAGCTGCAGCAGCAGTACTTCTTTGACATAGATGCGGCAGCAGCAGCGGCAGCGGCAGCGGCATCACTGCCTGAGACAGCAGCGCTGCTGCCTGCCATAGCAGAAGAAACAGGAACTGCAGCTGCACCAGCAGGAGCAGCAGGTCATGGACAGCAGCCAGCGGCAACAGCACTACAACAGCAAGGGCAGCAGCAGCAGATGCAGAAGCACCTGGCTGACCAGCCCAGGCGGCTGCAGCTGCAGCACCAGCTGCCGGAAGCTGTCATTACATCACAACAGCAACTCAGCTCTCTAGCAGCTGGTGCTGTAGCAGCTGCTACCAGCAGCAACGGTGCTAGCAGCAGCAGTAGCAGCATGTCGGCAACGCTGCAGTTTCACCCTAGCAGCAGCAGCCCTCCTTGGCAGGAAGACAAATCCGACCGGCAGCTGTGTCAGCTGCTGCTGCAGCTCCACCAAGGCTTGGCACACAACAGCACCAGCAACGGCAGCAGCAGCAGCAGCAGCAGCACTGGAAGCAAAGAGAGCCAGCAGCAGCTGTTGAAGCTGCCTGGTGGCATGTGTCTGTTTGCCACCCAGGCAGGGTGTGAGGCTGGTGATGCCGCTGTTGCTGCAGCTGGCTTGTTCAAGGACTTGGAGGGACTGGAGCTGGCAGCAGGTGCTGAAACAGCAGAAAACCTGAGCACACACAACGTTGCAGATTCAGATGACCAGCAGCAGCAGCAGCAGCAGCAGCAGAGTTGTCAGCTGGAGGTAATGCAGTGGGGTGATTGGGCCAAGGCAGCAGCGGCTGCAGGGGTTTTCCAAGGCAGTGGTTGCAACAGCACCAGCAGCAGCGCTAGCTTGTCAGATGCGCTAGCCATTAGTGCAGCGCACTTGCTGCTACGTGTGTGGGCCTTGCATCAGCAGGCAGAGCGGCTAGCAACACAGGGCTATGCTGCAGCTGCAGTGCAGCTGTACCAGCAAGCCCTAGCTGCTGCTGATGGTGCTGTTGCCATAAGCAGCTCAATTCCTGCAAATGCAGACGCAATACCAGCAAGCACATGCAGCAGCAGCAGCAGCAGCAGCAGGGTGCTGCTTGGCCCAGGCACATCCTGAGGGCTCGTGTGACTGCAGGGCTGCTGAAGGCTGCCGTGGATGAGGGCAGCAGCTGGGAGGTGGCCATGGCAGCTGCGCAGGCACTGACCCCTGTGTACGAACTGGTGTACCCCAAGGTAGGTGGTCAGCTGCATCGCAGTCTGATCAGTTTGCTGGTCCTGCCAGGAGCAGCGGCAAGCCCCCATGCTGGTTGCAGATGCACCTCTTGCAGCTGTGTGCATTACTGAGAGCACTTCAGGTATGTTGTGTGCATAACCTCCTACGATTGTGCAGTTCTGCAACCGCCGGCGCGCACCTGGCGCCATCCAAAAAGTCGGGGATATAAAATCCCAGGTTCCATGGCTATGCTGACGCTGGTGGATCCAATAGAATGAAAAACCTGATTGATTGCGCCCGCCATTCAACCGGCAATGACATTGACCACTCAGGGACTGAGCTACTGGTGTCACACCGCTGAAGGTTGGCAGCTGCAGCAACATCATTAGTAATGCGTGCTGTGCGCTGCCACTGCGCTCCTCCTGCAGGTGTGGCCTAACATGGGCCTGCACCACGCGCTGACAGCCAAGCTGGCCACGTTCCTGCAGCAGCCGGCAGCAGCAGCAGCTGCAGCAGCAGCTGCAGCAGGCATCCTGCAAGTCACACACCCTGGCAGCTCGCCTGTGCTGGCCGAGGTGATGCAGATGCAATTTGAAGCACACCAGGAGCTGGCAGCCTTACAGAGGATGCGGCAGAGATAACTTTTACATCACTTGGGCGGCACAGGGACCTAAACACACACCACGATTAATTTGCAGAGGATCAAACTTTGGTAATTCGGTAATTCGGTAATTCGAATGATGGCGTGACGTGTGATTGTCGTCAGTTGCAGATTTGGGGTGTAGCAGGTTTTAAGACTGCAGCAATGCAATACTGTTGTTGCCAACTGGTTGCACGCTCTCTGCTTGAAGGAGGGCCTTTGCTAGCCTGCAAGCACTTTGTGGCAGACTTAAGGACGTGAACCCTTGGGCAAAAAAATCTACATGGGACTGCTAGCGCAGAGACGCCGGCAGGGTGCGGTGAATTGGGGTTGTTGTGTCCTGTCACAGGACCCACAAGTTGTGGGTTGCCACATATTTATTCAAACTAATGCGTGCTTCTTCAGCAGCATAGTGAGGCGCAAGGCGCTAGGGCCAACACAAGCCAGCAAGCACGGTGTGGATCAAGCATAAGAGTAACCCCCCAAAAAATCAAGTAAGATGCTGAGTTGTGGCTAAGCTCTCATGATATGATACACCTGGTCTGAGAGCCCCACGTTGCATGTGATAATACGGCATTACAAATTACTGCGGATAGTTACAACACTGCAGTCTCAGGGCAGCTGTCCTGCAGTCTCACAGCTGCCACCCAGTGACTGCGTGAGTCAGCTGCGCACCAGCACCAGGTGCGGCACTGTCATGTGCAGTGCACTCATCATTACCCATTCAAGCCATAGCATCACCGCCATCGGCCCCGCGCCCCACCGACGGAAGGAGGAGGGAGCACTGCACGTGCAGTGCACTGTTATGCAGACTGCACACAGTGGTGCACCTGCCTTCAGGTTCTCAAAGGCTGCTGCTGCATGATTGCTCGGAACCACGGATGACCACACCACATCTCTGCTTCGCTGTCCGGGTTAGAGTGCTGCTCCTTGTTACATCAGTTCAACACCCACTGGTAGCACCAGAGCCTCTACTAGTACTGTTGCCTAGTAGGACCATATGCAAAGCCTGTGGCAGCTGGTCGGCCCTGTACCACAACACTGTCATGATGGTGCCTCCTGGCACCAACTGCAACCCAAGAAGCGCCGGCGCCACTAATAGCTAGTAGCCGGCTAGTCGTGACATGGGTGACACCCACTGCTCCAAAACCGTCACCTCCTAGCAATGCTTGGCAGGGCAGCCCGGCCTGCACCGGTGCTGCAACATCGACCGCAGATGCTTGTGTGGCTGCTCAACGTGGGAACCGCACTGAGTTTATGCCTGCAAAGGCCTGCTTGAGGGACTTGGAGTTGGCCCAGCTGGAGTGGGTGTACGCATCCTCTTCATCTTGGCTCAGTGCCTGCAAGCGCAGCGCAGTGCATATGTCCATGCAGCGTTGGGCAGGGGCGCATAATGCAAGGTTGTACATAAGGCAACATGTTACTCGCGGTCACCGGCAGTGGGGTGCAGCCCCTGGTGGTGTGGTGTTGCACTGCTCAGCCCTGACAGCACTGGTTGTGGGCCCAAGAAGCATGGGCGATAGTGCCCACCCAGGTGTACATGTAACCACAGACGGTACACGGCACAGATTGTCAGCGTCAGCTGTAAGATGAAGCTCGTTCAGGACGGCCATTGCCACGAGGGCAGGTCTGCGCTTGCTGCTTCCCTACACTGAGCAGCTGCGTGGCCAGTGCAGCGCCCAGGGGCGTGCAGTCAGCCCACCTTCTGCTCCTCCTGCTTCTTGTAGTACCAGGCCATCATGGCCTTTTGCGTGTCTGCATCCACCGCCTGGCAGAAGCAGCAGCAGCACGACCACACCACGACACAGCTTTTGAGGGAAAACGTGTGCCAGAATGACAAGAGCTGCTGAACGAGAAGGACCGACGCTGGCATGCCCGCATTGCAAGCAGCCTTGCAGGAGCCACGCCCTGGCCGTCAGTGATGACAGCACGGCGCTAGCACAGCTGCTGGACAGACGCACGTTGGCTGGCAGCACTGTTCTATACACCAGCGTAAACACCAAGCAGTGCAGCAGGTGCGGGTCAAACCTGCAGTACTGCTGCATCACGCGGCTGATGCATGCGTGCAGTACTGCTGTATGCCACCCTCCTGCCCGCAGTGTTGCGCCTGAGAAACTGCTGCGTCATGGTCGCTCACCGGCTCGCGCGCAGGCGGGCCCTGGCCCTTCTTCTGCAGCTTGACCACTGCGCGTGTGCGCTCATTGCGGCCCACGTACTCACTCAGCAGCTTGTCTGGCAGCAGCTGCTTGCCCGCAAACCACAGAGTGCAGCTTGCGGGATCCAAGTCAACGCCCCCAAACTGCGGCAGCAACACCAGCAGCAGCAGCGGCAGCCTTAATGAGCTTCATTATTGATTATCAGGTGGCGCCACCATGCTGTGGTGTGGTGTGCGGTGTTGACCAACGGAGCTTACTGAACCACCTTCCACGTTGAATCACAGTCGACTGTTCCAGTGCAGCGGGCAGGCGGTATGCATTCAGTGCCTCACGTTTGTGCCAGCGAGGTCCTCCCGGCCCTCCAGGCACTGCCTCACAAAGTCCCAGGCAGGCAGCCCTTCTGGGTAGCAGATCATCACAGCGCCCCTGATGTTATCTACAGCCGCCTCCAGTGCTGCTGCTGTGAGCGGCTGCTTCTGCTGCACAAGTGCCTGCAGGACAAAGGCAAGCAGACAATTCAGGGCTGGTACGGCAGCGCTGTAGCGCATGTGTTGTCGTCATAGCAGCCCCATGCTAAGGGCTGGTATAAAACACGGCTGCTTTGAATGCAATTGGGTGATTATTCAAACCATGCAGTTGCCGCAGCCTGGACAGAGTATCCTGCAGGAGATGAAGCAGTCAGCTGCAAGCACCAGCTGTGGTGCTACTGCCACTGCCATGCACTGCATGAATGTGCGGACCTTGGAGGCCGCTGCTGCTGCCTGCTCCAGCTCCTGTGTCAGCTTTTGTGCTACCAGCGGATCACATGCTGCAGGACAAGGCAGGGTTGGTTGCTTGTTCTTTGTCCAGTGTGGTGCACCATGCACACATAACTGCAATTTAACCTGAACTGCAATCCTACACACCAGCCACCACTGTATGGAGAAGCAGATGCGGCTCTGCCCTTCGACGACATGACAGGTTTCCACCAGCACCTAGCACGTGGGCGGACCACTTGCAGGAATGACTGAGACTAGCTGCAGCACGATTGTTGCGGATGACAAGCACGCCGATGTTGATGTTCACCATTGCCTGAGCGCCTGCCAGTTGGGTCCATGTTGTAGAAGGGCCCCTGCTGTACTGGCTGCTCGCTGTACTGGTCAATGCCCTGCTGGTCAGGCTGCTTCGCAGGCCCAAACTTGGCAAGCTCCTCGCCTTCTAGCTTGAGGCGTGTTATGCGGTGCCGCAGGTTGTGTATCTTGGCCAATTCTGCTGCAGCATCCTGCACAGATGCCTGTACTGAAGTGTTGAAGAGGAACTGGTCCTCTTCAGAGTTCTGCAGCAGCAGCAGCAGCAGATGCCCAGCAGCGGGTTAGCCTGGCCTAAAAGACACCCAACAGCTTGCAGAGCTACCTTATAACCAGCAGACCAACCTTCAAGTGCAGCAGCACCATCAGGTCAGAGAAGGGAAAGGGACAAGAACAGGGGGCGGGAAATTCTCGTAGACTACGATGCACGCACAGACTGTTGCTTTCTGTGGGCTGAAACGGTACTGTGATTGTACGTCAAATCGGTATCAACGCAAAATCCGATGACGGCTGGTGCTGAGCTGTGCTTTGCAAGTGGGCCGGGTGCTGCCTCTCTGGGGTTGTGTCGAGTGCCCGCTTGTGACACCGGTGGCAAGAAGGCAGCAACCGCAAACAACGTGAAGATAACTAATACATAAACCATTAACATCGTGTCCGACTCTGCAACATGCCTTCACAACCCCACTAGGTCCCGCACCGTGGCCACCACTTCTTTGTATATACAGTGTATATTCAATTATTTTACGATTTTAAACGATTATGTGTCAATCCACAATCATAGGCTGCAGTTTCGCCAGTTGTTGACATCTGCCGTTCTGCCCAGCTGCTAGTGAGACCAAGCACCTGCCGAGTGTAGTACGCATCAACCCTGTAGATGTCACAGGTGGAACTTGGGCATAAGCAGCTGTGTGGCACGGCTGCACGGCCCTGCCTGGGCCCATGCCAGCACAGAGCAGCAGCGATGCAGCAGCAGCACCACCACAGCCACTGCCCTTGGTTTCCGGTGCCGTGTAGCGTCACACCAGCGGTGCACATGAACCTATGGGCACTTTCGTGCACCATCCAGCAATGCAGCAGCACCGACCAGCCAGCGCAGCAGCAGCTGCTGGCAGGGATGCAGCACACTACCCTAGGGATGCACGCAATGAGTTGCAGCGCAAAGAACAGGAGTTATCACAACTGCGCATGGAGCCCTGCACACACTGGAGCAACAGGTGCGCCGTAACCTCGTTTGTGTGTGTGTGTGTTCGTGCTGTTTGCTGCAGCAGCATGACAGTGTCGACTCTGGTAGTGCACAGCGGTCGCACTCAACACAGTCACTGCATCCCCCAGGCGATGCTTTGCAGGACGTCAGGATCTTGATGCACAACTCAGCTACCTGTTTCACCAACGGCCAACTGCTGCCCTGACCATGCAACGCAGCTTGCAGGGAGCCAAGCGCAAATCCAGCAGCTGCAATCAAACCTGGAAGAGCTCAAGTCGGACTTCCAGTATAACCTGCAGTTGTTGGCAGAGAGGGATGCAGACCTTGAAGCAGCAGATGCCGCAGCAGCGACCACGGCAGCAGAGCTGGCAGCAAAGGTGTCAAGTATCACGCAGCTGCAGGCACAGCTGGCGCAGGCGCACAGCGGTGAGTGCATGCAACTGCGTGGCCCAGGAGGCTGCTGCACTGTTTCAGCGAAGGCAACAGCAGTCCTGACTCAACGTTTTGAAGCAGAGAAGGCACAGAGGGGTGGTAGTTGGAAGTTCAAGTCCTTTTGTGCCCATTTCTGTGACTAGGTCTACTGTCTTGTTAGTGCTTGGCAGTGCCTGGGGACATACTTGTGCTTTGTTGTGGTGTCTTTTGCATCGTTGGCGGTGGTTGGCATCACATAATGCCGCCTGTTCAGCAGTGCTGCTGTTGTCTCCTGCATCTGTTCTGCTTCCTAATCCTGTGTATGAAACAGATGCTGACTCGGAACGGCAGCGTGCAGCAGAGGCAGCAGCAGAGTTCAAGTTGAGGCTGCTGCAGCTGCAGGAGCGCCTACAGCAGGAGCAGCGCACACGGTCAGCTGAGCTGTTGCAGCAGCGGCAGCAGCACGAGCAGCAGAGGCATGGCCTGCAACGGCTACTTGCAGAGGCAGCGGAGCAGCTGGAGCGGCAGCGGCGCGAGCTGTCTGCAGGATTCCTGCTGCAGGCACAGCAGCTGGAGGCACAGCATGCAGCTGCAGCAGCAGACGCACGTGCGGAGGCCGCGACTGCAGCTGCCCTGGCAGAGGCACGTGGTGCTGAAGCTGCTGCTGTGCGTGAGCAGCTTGCACAGCAGCTGAGGCGTGCAGAGGTGGGTGCGTTGGCTGGGTAGGCCAGGAGGCAGGGTGCTTCTGAACAGCACGCGACAGTTGCAGGCAAATGTGTGGTGTGTGTGTCTGTTGTTGTTTGGTACCGTGGTCGCGCGGCATGCCGTGGCCAGTCATGCGCTGACATGTGTTGCAACACATGTGTGTTGCATGCTGCAGGCTGCGCAGCTGCAAGTTCGTGAGGCCGAGGCAGCCGTCAAAGCTGAGAGGGCCACGGGCGAGGTGGCGCAGCGGCAGCTGAGCGAGCAGCTGGCACATGCGCAGCAGCAGCTGCTGGAGGCACAGCAGGAGCTGCAACAGGCAGTAACTGAGAAGCAACTGCAGGTGGGTTGCAGGGACTGATGTTGTGCACTCAAGCTGCTGTAGCAGCAGATGCAGCAGCATGCAAGATTTATTTGCAGGCACATGTGCAGCAGCAGGCGTTCCTTGCAACAGACTGTAGTGCTTGGCTTTGTGTGCTGTGCACGTGGCTGGGTGACCAGCAGCTGCCGTGCGGTGCTGTTTATGCCTGCACCTCTCAGGTGTTTGTTTGTTCTGGTGGCAATGCTGTGTTTGATTTGACACCACCGCCCCGCACACCCAAAAGCGCTGTGTACACCTGCCTGCCACCCTGCACACATGAGGGCAGGCGAGCAGTTTTCTGCAGAGCTTTCCAGCCTCAAGCAGCAGCTGCAGAACGAGCAGGACAAAGCAGCTGCCGCAGCAGCCAAGCGGCCAGTGCAGCAGAGCAGCAGGCGCAGCAGCTGCAGCAGCGGCTGCAGGCCGCGGTAGCCAAGGGTGCTGAGCAGCAGGCAGACGCAGCCGAGGCTGCTGAGCGGCTGCGCGGCAGACTGCAGGACTTGGAAGGGCAGCTGGACGCACAGAAAGCTGAGCGGGACACGCTGCAAGTGAGCTGGGGGCTGGTTCACTGGCAGCTGCGCTGGGAGGGTTCAGCAGTAGTCGGCACCACAGCTTGTTGATGATGCAGATGCTGCAGAAATGCACTGCTGAGCTTCTTGCCTGGCTATGCTCGTCTGGCTATGCTGGATGTTTGGCTCTGCAGTATGCAAGCGGTGTAGGCTGTCGCCTGTGCAGCGCAGTTGCTGGGTTTACCAACCTGCTTGTGCTAGTCCTCCTGTCCAAGCAAGGTTCACCTGCTTGAACATGCTGCTGCTGTTCTGGTGCACGCAGGAGCGGCTCACTGCCGCTGTCACAGAGGCAGTCGCTGCAGCGGAGGCTGCAGCAGATGAGGTGGCACAGCAGATGCGTGCACTGCAGGAGGAGGCTGCCGGGCTGCGCGCGACGAACACAGCGCTGCACACGGCGCTGGAGGAGGTCCACGCAGCAGCAGCCAGCTACCAGGTGTGCTGGCTGGTCAGCGGCATGCTGCTGTCCTGCCCTGGTGGCAGTCTCTGCTTGCTTGTGAACAGCAGGGCATGGTCTACGCTGACTGACATTGGCTTCTGGCGTGTGCATGCCTGCCTGGCTTGTGGTTCTCGCCACCCGCAACCGAGTTGTTGCCGCTTTGTGCTGCAGGAGCAAGTGCTGGCAGCAGCGGAGCGGGAGCGGGAGCTGCAGCGGCAGCTGCTGCAGGTGCAGCTCCGACTTGAGCAGCAGGCCGAGTCAGCAGCAGCAGCAGTGCCTGTGTTGGCTCTACCAGCTCCCCCTGGTGCTGCTGCCGCCGCAGGGCATGCTGCCACAGGGCATGATGCTCACAACGCGCAGCAGCATGCAGACACACCTGCTGCCAATGCTGCCCTCATGCGTGCGCAGCAGCAGCTGCAGGCCCAGGAGGCAGAGATGCAGCTGCTGCGTCAGCAGTTGAAGGCAGCTCTGTCTGCTGCTGCTGCTGTGGAAGGGAACGCCAAGCCCCTTCACGGCAGCGCTGCTGCAGCTGCAGCTGCAGTGGCAGCAGGTGTGGCTCAGCAAGGCCAGGGCTCACAGCAGCAGCAGCAGCCTCCCAGCCTGGAGGTGTCAGGCCTCAGCCTGGACCCTGAGCTACCATCGGGCCTGCCTTCCCCCCTCGGCAAGCTGCCGCCGTCCTTGCGTAGTGGTGCATCATTCTGGCTGGGCTCTGCCAGGGCCTTTGGCGGGGTCGACCTGCCAGCGGCAGGGTCGGGTAGGGATGCTGCTGCTGCAGGCGGTGCTGGTACTGGTGCTGGTCTCAGTAGTGCTTCTGGCAGGTACAGCGGTGCTACAGCAGCGGCGGCAGCAGCAGCAGCAGGTGGGGTTCCTGGAGGCGTTGACCCAGAAGACTCCTGGCATGGGCTGGACCTTGGGTCGCCATCGTCTGGCAGGGCAGGTGCAGGCAGCAGGACCCGCGGCGTTGTCACGTTTGCAGGGCGGCCGCTGTCAGCCAGCGCGGACGCCGCCTTGGCTGCGAGCGGCAGCGGCAGCCCTGGATTGCCTGGCTCCAGCAGTGCCGCTGCAACCCTTGCAACACACGTGCTGGGGGTGCGGCATCAGCAGCGCAGCCACCTCAGCAGCTTGCGCAGCAGCCTGGAGAGTGCCAACCTGGTGCTGCTGGGGAGCTCGGCCACGCAGAGTCCGCGCAGGCGGCGGCAGCAGCAGCAGGAGCCTGGCGCTGGCCCGCTTGACAGCAGTAGAGGTGCGCACTATGCAGCAGCTGGTGTCCTGGACGGCTCGGCAAGCCGTACAGGCGAGCTGTTGCTGCACTGGACATGTGCGGGCCAGCTGCTGTGGTGCATTGAAGGCTGCTGAACGGCAGCACTGCAGCAGTTCGTGCGCATGCCGTTGAGCCTTTGCCCATACCTCCAGACACCTCTTCCACCTCAGCATGCTGTGGGTGCAGCACTGCGAAAGGTCAGTTTTCAGCATATCACACGGCATCCGTGTGGTGTGTCCTCTGCTGCAGGTGCCCAGGGGCCAGCTGGCGACCAGCAGCAGCAGCAGCAGCAGCAGCAGCAGTTGGCGGCCGCACTGGCTGCTGCTGAGGCCACCAACGACCGGCTGCGCACCATCATAGGGGCGCTGCGGCAGGAGATGGAGGAGCTGCAGGCAGCCAGTGAGTGCGCAGGCGATGACAGGGTGTGCGTTGCTGCGGTAGTGCCGATGCGCTGGTGTGCCGGCTGTGGTGGCACCAGTTGCTGCGCCTACGAATTCACGCAGTTGCACAGACGGGCAGTGTTGATGGAGCCGTCAACGCGCCTGCTGCTGCAGTGCATGCAGGCATGCAGGGGTCGGCATGATGGCTGCCTGCATGCTTGTCAGGGGCGTGACAGCTCCTTGCCGCCAGCTGCCACTGAGCTCCTCTTCAAACACTGCCCCGTCACACTTCAGCGACCGCAGGCACTGACCCACCCGCATGCTTGTGTTGCTCTGGGCTGCAGACCTTGACTGTGAACTGCCAGCTGCATCCGGCCATGGTGGCGACGCAGCTGCAGCAGCCACCAGCAGCAGCCCGAGTCGCCCCTCGGCACCTGACCCAGCCACACCACCAGCAGGCACTGCCACAGCTGGCCCGGCAGCAGCAGCGGCAGCAGCAGAGTTGGCTGTGCTGCGCGCTGACTTGGCGGCATCTGACGCTGACACAGATCATCTGCTGTCGCACCTGGCGCTGCTGCAGCGGCACGTCAGCGCTGCTGCAGCTGGTGGTGGGGCTGCTGGGGGTGGGGCTGCTGCTGCTGCGCGTGGTCCGGCCGCTGCACGTGCGACGGCTGAGGCAGAGGCAGCCGAGACACTGGCATCCGAAGTGGATTTCCTGAGGGAGGTGCGAAAAGCTCCTTGCGGGTGTTGCTTCCATATCAGGTGTGGCCAAGCAAGTGCCTTTGTATGCGGCCATCCCTCAGCACCTGGCATGGACCCCGCAACACCGGGAGACAGCAGCCAGGATGGCTGGCTGGTCAGCCAGCCTGGCAAGGTTGCCGCAGTCACAGGCGACTGTGTTGTTTGTTGCGCGGCAGTGCTGCAAGTCGGTTTCCCTGTTGTTGCTGTGCAAGGCTCGTGGCGGTGCCTGCCATGTGCTGCCCTGTGCGTGCAGAGGGTGTCCACGCTGCTGAGGGACAACCGCCACTACCGCAGGCAGGCCATGCAGGCTCAACTGGCAGCACTGCACGCAGCTGCTGCTGGCACAGGCAGCACGCCACCTCAGCAAGCTGGCCCAGCAGCAGCAGCCGGTCCACCCATGCAGCTGGACATGCAGCCTGTGCAGCCCACCCTGGCGCTGCCACCCGCCACCTCCAACGCAGCTGCTGCTGGCGTGGCCGCACCACCAGACAGCAGCAGCCAGGATGTGCTGCAGCTGCGTGACGCCCTGGCTGCTGCAGAGCAGCACCTGGCGGTGCTGTCAGAGGAAAACGAGCGGCTGATGGAGCTCAGCAACAGGCTGAGGGCGGAGACCGAGCAGCTCAAGCGCTCGCTGCAGGTAATCTCGTGCTTGATGATGAACAGCAGCCAAGGCCAGCGGGCCCCCGTCGCCGCACAACACGCATGCAATCGTGCATGGCATGACAGATGACAACAGCAACTTGCACTGGCTGGTGGTGTCCAGGGGTTGTCAGCATGTCGTCCAGTGGTTTGCAGTCCTTCGGTGTGACCTCATCCCGCTGCTGTGCCGATGTACTCACGTTGCACCAGGCGTGCTGCTCCTGGGAACCAGGCGGTCCTGACGGCCCATGCTTTGTGGTGCTGGCTGCAGTAGCAGCAGCACTGCTGGCGGTGCTTGGCTGGGCAGGGCGCTGCCTCCTGTGTGGCAGCCTGTGCCAGTGCCTGTGCCAATGCACATGGGCCACAGCTCGCCCGACAGGCAGCAACCAGCCGCATATGCGACAGGTGCTGCAGGGCACATGCAGCAGCAGGCTGCGTATGTGGCTGCTGGCTGGCAAGGGATGCCGATGCAGCAGCCGTGGCCGCCATGGCATGAGCAGTCGCAGCAGCTGCAGCTGCAGCAGCAGCAGCAGCAGTGGGGTGTGCCGACTCAAGCGCAGCAGGACCAGTGCTGGCAGCAGCAGCAGCAGCAGCAGCAGCAGCAGCAGCAGCAGGCTGATGCTGAGGCGAGAACAGCAAGTGACGTGGTGCAGCTTCAGCAGCACCAGCAGCAGCAGCAGCAGCACAGGCTTCATCCTAGCCAACCGCAGGAGCTGCTTGTACATGCAATGCAGCCGGGCCGCCCAGGCAGGGATGCAGCAGCAGCTGCTGCTGGTGTCGCCAGCCAGCCGGCCACAGGGCCACCTTCAGCAGCTGCTCATACAGTGCTTGCCGGGGCCAGCAACCGGAGAGCGATTTGCAGGACTGGGGCCAGCAGCAGCTGGGGTGTTAGGCCTGGCGGCAATGCAAGCAGCAGCAGATCCAGGCAGGAGGCTGCTGCCCCTGCTGGATATGGCGCTGGCAGTACAGCAGATGCAGCAGCAGCGGTGGCAGCAGCAGCAGGGGAGGCGGCTGGCCTGCATGAGGTCTCAGGCAGCCAGCAGGAGCGCCAGAGCGGGCAGCGCCCCAGGCTAGCGGCTCTGCAGCGCAAGCGGCAGCAGCAGGGTGCTGGTGGTTCTGCTGGTGTCAGCGCTGCTGGCAGCAGTCGGCAGCTCCGTGTGCGCAACTACAACGTTACGGACGACGCTGCAGCAGCGTCAGCGTTGACAGCCGCGTTTACGGCAGTCGCGCGGCAAGCAGTGCTGGTGCAGTGCGAGCAGGAGTCTGTTGGTTGATGATGGGCTTACACGTGCGAATGCGCATCACCGCCGTGGCTGTGAATGTCAGTGTATACAAACAACTCGGGAACCGTCCCACAGTGGAATCTACTGCCCGCTGTTGTGCAAACTTGACACCTTGGCAAGTGCCAGGTTAGCATTCCCTTCGACTGGGCATAACTCACAGCAGACACAATGGCAGCAGCCATCGATGCTGCACAGCATACAAAAACAGCTTGCTGCTGCTCACTCAGCGATCAGCTGCTGCCAGCCCTGCAAACGGGGACCCAACGTCGAAGCCTGCCACTCGCCCAGAACATCGGAGGCCCCAAACATATATCGTAAAGCATTAAAAGAGTTTTCAGGTGCTTTGGCCGCCGATCGGCTCCGCTCGCCAGGGTCATGCCGAGCTCGAGGGCTTCCCCGTCATTCGGGGTTCTGCAAAAGAGTGACTTGCCTGCGCGCCTAACTGTGGGACGGTATACATGCCATTGTGGCTGTGACTGTGGTTATGTATTAGTGTGACGCCAATAGGAGATGAACACAAACTAGCACCCCAGTCAAGCCTGCCCTACTCAGGCCTGCCCTACTTCTTGCTGGGTGGAGTGCTGGACGGTTCTACCTGGGTGCCAGCGTTGGTTAACCCCCCCAGCGTAAGCTGAACTCGACCGAAGACCGAGCGACAGTAACAAGAGTTATGACACGATTTTGACTCGATTTTGGAGATAACAACCACACCGAGGGGTGGGGTGACACACGATAAAAAGAACTGTTATTGATGTCTCAGGAGTGCAGCCTGGCAGTGCAGACCGGCAGGGCCACAGGGGCCCCTGCAGGCCAGCAGCCAGCTCCTGGCCCCTGTGGTCCTGTGACTCGCCTGCCCAGGCAATATGTGGTGATTGATGGCTTCTGCCATCCAGTCACCAATCCTCGCTTTGGCGAGGGCCCATCTAGCGCCCCTGCCTGCCCTGACGTTAGCTCACACGTGTGGCTGCAGGGTGCATGGCGCAAGGTGTGCATTGACACGTATGCCGCCGCTGCTGCAGGTGGCTACGTGGGCACACCCCAACCCGCGAACCGACCAACCCGCATTGCTGCGCGTATTACCAACCCTACAAACCCACTTGCAGCTGCGGATACCGAAGTTCCTGCCGCCACTGCAGCACCTGGTGGCCCCACTGAGATTGAGGCTGCACCGTCCAGCGGAACAATCACTGGGTCTAGCCGCGCCTAGAGACGTCAAACCAGGGATGAGAACAGTTGGGGTTACCAGGTGAAGCTGTTTGGCCCACGCAGGACAGCAACCACCGTCGCCCAGGTGCGGGCCGCAGGCCTGAATGCTGTTGCACAGATGTCAGGAGGAGATGTGCCATGGACTTGCTCACAGGCAGGGCCTTCTGGGCGGGGCAGACAGCCATCGTGTTCACCATGCCGTCATCGGCAGTGCGCCAGCTGACAGCATGCATGGTGGTTATGCTGAAGCAGCAGCTTCAGCGTGTACTGCACTGGCGCGCTGTGTTTACCTTCAATGGCGCAGTCATCCTGTCAGCACGCGGGGCTTATGCAGGCCGCATCAAGCGGGCCGGCGTGAGCAGCTGAGCGCCGGCCTGGTGCTCTCTAACCAGTATGCTGTGCTCGAGCCTGATGCTGAGTTGTCTCAGGCCGCATCACCGGGTGACGACTACGCCGCTGAGGGCTACACGGAGGATGAGGAAGATGAGCTTGTGCCTGCATCAGAGGACGAGGAACAGCAGCCCGCAGGCACTGAGCAGGCAGCACCTGCTCGGCGCAGCACAGGTTAGCAGCAGGGCTGCAGGCACAGCCAACGCTCCAACAACACCAGGTCCAGCCGCAGGACCCTGCAGCATCGCCGCCACCGCCCCAACAGGACACCGGTGCAGCCAGGTAGCAGTGGATTGGTGTGCGGCGTCCTCAATGTGAACAACATGCCAAGGCAGGTCAAAGCCTGGTGGAAGTTTGCCAATTACTCAAAAATCTGCGCTGCGACATCATGGGCTTTGTGGAAACCAAGGAGGCGCCAGGGAAGCTGCGGCCTGCCGATCTCATTCCGGGCTACACATACATCAGTAAGGCCAGGCCTCTTGGGGAGAATGGGTGTGCCAGTGGTGGTGTTGCGGTTGCTGTGCATGCCGCTGTTGCAAATGCTGTGAAAGTGTTTGCTTTTGCTGATCAGCAATACGAGGATGCACTGTGGCTAGTGATGCCAGGGCAGAATGGTGCTCCTAAGCTGTTTATTGGAGTGGTGTATATGCCTGATACGAACAAGCATGCGCCAGTGAGGAGGGCTGCTTACTCAGCGCTGCAGGAGGACCTCGCATACCTGTCGAGCAGAGGCTCTGTGTTGATCATGGGTGACTTCAACGCCAGGGTCGGGCAAGGTGCAAGCCCCACAGATCGCATTGGCGTGCATGGCGAAACAACCACAAACAACAATGGCGAACTCCTTCTCTCGCTGCTCAATGCCGTCAATCTCTACTCACTGAATGCCCGCACAGCACCCACCTCTCCCCACCAGCACATCACATGTGACAGGTCCCACAGGGGCACCGCGCGGAGGTCCCTCAATGACTACATCATTGCGTCTGCTGACATTGCTATGCCGTGCCAAGCTGCCGCCAGGCCAACAGCCAAGGTTGGGCCATACACAGTGGGTTCTACTGACCACTGCCAGTGTCTGCTTGCATTCAAAGGCCTGTGGCACGTCGCCCTGCAAAACAGGTCAAGCTGCGCCTCAATGCACAGCCAAATGATTTCAAAGTGCGCAATGGGGAGCAATCGGCCGAACTTGAGGCGTACCAGGAGGCCCTGGCACAGCTGGGCGCTGCTTATACGTCCACTATTACCGTGCTACAACAGCAGGTTTCTGCAGCTCAACTTACGGCCAATGCTGCAGTACAACAAGCACATGCGCAGCTGCTGGGAGCGCTTCGTCAGGCGGTCAATGCCAGTTTTGGGTTTAAAAGGGTCTGGGTTGGCAAGTCCTTCCGTGGTGGACACAGGAGCTGACAAATGCTGTGCAGGCCAGGGTGCAGGCCTTTACACAGTACAGGGAGTCCGGCCTTGTTGCAGACTGGGATGCATTTAATCAGCAGCGCAAGGCTACTGCACAGCTTATCAAAGCAGCTGAGAAGCAGCACAAACAGCGATGCGAGCATGCAATCACTGCAGCGTACAGAGACCGCTTAAATGACGACAGCACGCTTGGGGAGAAGGATATGTGGCAACTTGTGCGTCGCCTGTGCCCTAAGCATGTCAGCGAGGCCGTGTACAGTGTCATGCAGCACCCCTCAGGACAGACGGCTTCAACCCCTGCAGAAAAAGCAGATGCATTCAAATGCCACTATCAGCGTGTTGGTAGCCATGCAGCGTTTGCCGCCTCAAACCCCCAGTTCGACCCAGCGCACATGACACAGGTTGCCGCCAATGTACAGCTGTACCTTCATGACTCAACCGCACCTCATGCTGCCCCACCCTGCCCGCTGGACTTGCCCATCACTGCCGCCGAGGTTTCTGCATGCTTGCAGCGTCTACGCACAGGCAAAGCTGGCAACCCTGCAGAGGAAGGCATTGTCAACGAGCTTTTGAAGTACGGAGGCAACACAGTTGCAGACATGCTGCTGCAGTACTGCAGCCTCATGTGGCAGCTTGAGCAGGTACATCAGGTGCCGGGGACAGTCGTCAGCATGCCTAAGAAGGGCGATCTGACAGACCCAGGCAACTACCGCGGCATCACCCTGCTCAGCGTGCTCTATAAGTTCTACACCAGCGTCCTCAATCAGCGCCTTATCAAGTTTGCAGAGAGCGAGCAGCAGGAGCAGCAGCAGCAAACACAAGCACAGCAGCAGCAGCAGCAGCAGCAAGGCCAGCATTCAGCACAACAGCAGCAGCAGCAGCAGCAGCAGCAGCAGCCACGCGCAACTGCTGCTACAGCAGCAGCGGCGCCGCTGCTGCACGAGAGTCAGAACGGATTCCGCCCCAAGCGCAGTTGTGCTGACCATCAAAGCGTGCTCAGCGAGGTCCTTAACGGCAGGAAAGCTGAGGGAAAGGAGTCATATGTGTTGTTCGTTGACACCTTCAAGGCATTCTCTACGGTCTGGCTTGATGGCTTGTTCCAGAAGCTGTGGGATAAGGGTGTGCGTGGCAAGATGTTCCGTGTCTTGTACAACTTGTATCAGGGCGCGCAGCGTGTGGTGTCTCATGAGGGTTGCACCACGGATAGGTTCACCTGCGACTTGGCCTGCATGAGGGTGATGTTATTTCGCCCACACTGTACCTGTTGTTTATCGACGACTTGCTGCGTGACGTGCATGCAAAGCACCCTGGCGTTACCCTCATGGGCCCTCGTGACGAACCTGCAGGCCAAGTTGTGGCAGCCATGCAGGCTGATGACTTTGTTGCTGTCTGCGGGTCTCTGTCTGAAGTTCAGGCTGTGGCTGCAACTGTTTACAATTACAGTTGCCAGTGGCGCTTCAAGCTCCACAGCTTGAAGTCTGCCGTCATGCATGTGCTGCCAGCAAGACAGACCAGCCAGCTGGTCGACTCCGGCATTGTTTGGAACAATGTCCCTGTGCCTGTTGTATCGGAGTACTGCTATCTTGGCCTGTGGTTCAACAATACCTGTACATGGACCACACATTTTGAGAAGATGCTGGCTAGGGTGCAACGTGTGAAGGGTGCGCTCATGCCAATTTGGAAGAGCCGCAGCATCAGTGTGGAGGTTAAACGCATACTGTTGCTGACGTGTGTCCGTCCCATTGTTGAATATGGCAGTGAGGTTTGGTTTCCGTCCACAGCTAGGCAACTGCAGCTGATTGACAAAGTGCAGACAGACATCATCAAATGCGCAATGCGCTGTGGCAAGGAGCGCCCATGCTCTTCAGCTCTCTTGGCAGAATGGGGTGTGAAACCGTTGCATATGTGGCTTCATCAGAGGGTTTTGGAGTACTACTACAAGATTCAGTGTATGCAGGGCGTTCGGCTGCCAAATCAAGTGTTTACAGCTGAATGGAGGCGTCCTAGTGGTGTTGTGGCGTGACACCGTGGCACAAGTATGTGCAGAGCCTGCTGTGCAAGTATGGTGTGAATGTTGTGACCGCGGCAGGCAGATCCAGTGCGTGCAAGAGCCATGTCAACAAGCAGGTCAGGACACTACATGCTGAAAGGATTGCATGTGAAACGTTGGAACACTCCACTCTGAGTCGGTGTGTGGCTCATGTGCATCCCACTCATGTTGATGCTATGGGTTTCAGGAGGCCTAGGCCGTACTTGCGTTCAGTGGCAATTCCACGTGGTATTAATTTGCTTTTGCGTGTTCGTATGGGCTGTCTGTGTGTACATGAGCGTACTAGTCAGTTTGGCGGTCGCAGAGCTAACTCCACTTCAGGATGTCCTTGTTGTGGTGCAGAAGTTGAGTCTTTGTCACACTTCATGTTTGATTGCCCTGCTACTTCTGCTCAGAGGGATAGTATGTTTGCTGAGATCAGATCCCTGCCTGGTTGCGCTGAAAAGTTGCGCAGCGTTTTGTCCATGGCTGATTCGTCAATCAAGGTGTTGCGTTTTGTATCTGATGATATTTGGGGCAGTTCTGGAAGATCTCGGATGGTGTCACCGTGTATTGCTGCTTTCTTGTCAAGTCTTGGGATGTGCGCAATGCATGCAAACATTCTGGAGCAGTGCTCCTTCCTCTTTCCGCCCCGGTGGGGCGCGGGGCCGATGGCGCTGATGCTATGGCTTGAATGGGTAATATGATGATGATGATTGATCGTGTGGCACACGCGCACCAAGAAGCGTTTGCAAACGATTATCTGCACGCATGTACACCCCACAAATCTTTGTGCAGCAGACAAGAAGTTCAGTTTTGCAGGGATGGCCTTCACGGCGATGCACCTGCTTCCAAAACCTTCACATTTTTTTAAATTGAAAAACAAACAAGTTTTTGAACTGGTGGCAGCCAGTTCAATTGTCAGGGCACTACAAACTTGAAGCCAGTGCACTGCTTAAGCATGGATGAACATATCTTTGTTGCCACGGCTGCGTTTGCCATCTGAAGATGACAGGCCCTGAGATTCCTGGTGGACCGGAAGCTCATACACCAGGACATTGAGTGCTGGATTAGGTGGTTGCCCATTGAGTCTGTCATTGGCTCAAAACGGGCGATGTTCCCGTCGTGTAACATCCAAAGTGGAAACTGTGAGTCCCACTGGCATGGCATTGCCCCACAGCCTATTCACATGTGCTTGGTGTAGACGAGCAAAGCATGCAAGAGCAGGAAGTGTTGTCAAAAGAAGCAGCACTTTTACAATACAATACAGTACAGTATAAGGATGAACCTGCCTCAGGCACAGCCAGCGAGCCGTTTACACAGCAGCAAAAAGGCAAGCAAGTTGTATACCGCACCTGGAAGCAGCAGGCTTTGCAAAATGTTGCAGCTGCAGGCTAGTTTACTCGCTTGAAACATTACACTGGCTAACCACTTCATTACAACGCAGAGCAAGCCAGTACTACTGAACACCAAGCAAGGCAGCCCTGCATCCCACGCCCCCAGCAGAGCCGCAGGGACGTCCAGAGTGTGCATCCAGATCATCTGGATGAGTCAGCATGCTGTGCGCACAATCAGCGCTGGCTTGCTGCACCTGATCATTACACTGGAACAATCACCACACTTGTTTGATGCCGCTCTGTTCATTTACATACAAACTGCTGGCACATGGACACGGCCCATAGTGCCACTCAATGAATGTTTGCATGGCAGAGGTCAGCAGCGTTGTGTTGACAGCCTGTTGACTCCTGAGGAGTGATGCTCCGCACTGTACATACAATGCTAGATCCTAGAGTGCCACTTCTTCTTCACAAAGCTGCAGTACAGTCGTGGCTGCTGGCTGCACCTAACACAGGGGCCAACACAGCACCCACGCATGTTTGGCCTGATTTCACAGCTGATCAACTGCTGCAGTACAATTATGCAAACACTCACAAGCTGCATGTTGGCACACTCTGTGCAGTGCAGCCATCCACATACGCCGCCAGCTGGTTACCTGCAGGTGCGAATTTGTGCTGATACATGCGAATAGGTGCTGATATATGCGTCCAAAAGCACAGTGCACAGTGCGCTGCACAAGCCACATGCCAAGACGCGCTGATCCCAGAACCTGCCACCGCTAGCTAGCGGTCCAATGTTTGCAGCGCAGTCCCGTCATGACAGCCACAAGTACACCACCTGCTGCTTGCAAGCAGCAAGCGCCTTCACGCCATGTCCTCAGACAGGTGTGCGTCGACCAACTCTTCAGGTGCGTTGACACTGCCAGCACGCAGCCACACTCTTCAATGTCAGCTGAGCCAGTGTGCAACCACACAGCCTGGTCCTTTCATCAAAACAGGTTGTGCCAGTTCACGGCCACGTACAGGTACTAGACATGTTGTCAAGCCACAGGCCCGGTTGCTCATGCAGCTCTTCACTCCTCAGCCTGAGGCATGCCACATCTTCATCAAACATTTGCTGGCAGTCCACAATGCTATCATTGAGATCTACCGCGTCATCAGCAGATGAAACAGCTGGTGTATCCCTCGGCATGCCACCACAGCGCAAGCGTTGCCGGTCGTGCAGGTGCACACAACAGCAGCTGCGTTGCGGGGCGCATGATCACCACAGCAAGCATACAATGAGTGGGAGCAAGCAGTGAGCTTTGCAGCTGCTCACACACCAAGCAAAGTTGCCTCCACCTCTGAAAACACAATTAAAGGGCAAGTCGCCAATGCCAGTTTTGCCGGTGATGCTCTCAAGTGCTGCCACCACATTTCAAATGCATCTGCGGCAGAGCAGCATGCAAACTTGCACATCTCAACCATTCATAAAGCGCCCATCAGTCATGCATCCAGCACAACAGCGAGGCTAGTCAAATCCAGCTTCCTAATGGCAATCGTTGGCGTGGCCGCCAGCACACATACACATGCGCTACCTGACGATGAATGGCATGCCAGCCTGAAGTAAGTAAAAAAACAGCACCCCAGTATCAGCAGTGCTGTTCTTGCGCGTTGAAAACAAGCAATGCCGCACCCTAAGCATACCTTTTGCAAAACTCCAACATGCGTAACCACCCATGCTTCGTGCGACGATGTGAGATCAGCTGCGGCTGGCTGCCGCACTGACAGCAAAAAGCACAAATTCTTGCCAGGCAAGGTGTGAATCATCTGTGTCTGTCATATCATGCTGCCAACATGTTGCAACGCTGCTGGGCAAGCACCTGCCAGCGCAGCTGCAGGCCAGCTGGGCAGCTCGTGCTGCCATGTTCATAGGCAGAACACCATGCAGGCACAGCTGAATGAGCAAAACGAAGCATGCCCAAGCCGCTTGCAGTGATGATGTTATGAAAAAGACAGCATGCTGAGGCACGGACACAATGCAAGGGCTCTGACAAGGCAATGATTGACCAGGCCACAACTGTGTGCCACTTTCTCCAAGCACGAAGACACATGCAGCAGCGCACCTGGTGCCACATGCCGCACTCTTGTCAGCTACTGAGTATTGTTGTGACACCCGGACCCTCACCTTTGACATGGCGGTGTAGAAGACGCCATGCTCTTGTTGCACGAACGCGCTGCATGAAACGGCTGCAACACTGCCACAGCTGCTCACAGCTGCAATGATGAAGACGATACAAGACATAGCGAGCAATGCCATATGCACAAACATTTGCGTTAAAGATACAAGGGCTTCTCCAAGTTCCAAGCAGTGCTGCCAAATTTGCTGTACATGCTGCATCCATCCCACTGCTGCTCCTACATTATAGTGCAGCACGGCCTTGCTTGCCGCTGTCTGCTTGGGGTGCCACATGCTCCACTGCCATCCGTGTTATGCTGCTGCTGCTGCTGCTGCTGCAGATGATTCACATCCACATCCAGCTGCAGTGACCGCGCATTGCATGCACTGTCCCTGGATATGCTGTCTAACCGCAATGCCCCTTTGCCGCACGCACAGGCAGGGTCTGGGCCACCGCCAGGCGGCGAGGGCAGAGGGCTGGTCAGGATGACCAGGTCCTGCTGTCCAGAATCATCAGCACCTCCCGCGCCAGCTGGTGCATGCCGCTGCTGGTGCTGTTGCCCAACCGGCTGCGATAGCTCCTGCTGCTGCTGTTGCTTCAGCGGTTGTGGCTGCTGCAGCGGCTGCTGCTCTGGCAGCAGCAGGGGAGGCAGGACAGCAGGTGCTGGCTGCTGTTGCTGCGCATCCATCGGGCGATGGTAGCTGCCGTCGCTGTGCTGCCACAGCAGGCGCTGCTGACACGCCACAATGTATGTTTCTGCACTCCAGCCCGGCCACTTGCTCAGGTCAAACCGCAGCTGCCCCAGCAGGCGTAGCTGCATCTCAAAGCCTCTGTTGGGTTGCACGCGGGGCCTGCAGGCCTGCACTCTTGCAAGGCAGGCCTCATACGTCTGCCCGCTGCTCCACATGAGGAAGGCGATGACGACTGCAGCGCTGCGGGACTGTCCATGCAGGCAGTGCACAAGCACGCGGCCTGGCAGACAGGAAGACAAGCAGGCGCGATGTACCATCAAGCACTTGGTCAGGAGCAACCAGGCTGCGCATACGAGGTGCTTGCAAATTGCAGGACTGACCACTTGGCAGTATGGGAGGGTAACTCGCAAAGTGCTCACAGTATACTTGCAACACACGGAGGACTGTGGTGTGCTGCCTCATTGCCAGCTGCCCCACACATCTCCATGCTGCACAGCCGCACAGCACCATGCCACATTGCTGCTGCTTACCGTCCTGGATGCCGTGGGTGATGAAAGCAAAAGCCTGAGGCAAGCACTGCACGATGTCCGACTCAAAGCGGTCTGCTACCTGAATGGAGCAGTATGTGAAGGCTCCTGGGTGGTGGGCCTCCAGCTCAAAGCCAACCTGCACCAACCAGGCATCAGGCACACAAGCAGCAGACATGCACGCACGCTCAGACACACCGTGGTACAACACAGCGTAGTCTGGGCCGAACATGCGATCTTGCAACACGGCTGCGCTGGCAATTGCAAATTTCCACCTGCCTGCAGTACGTGGGTGATGCCATGCCTCTTAAGCACTTCCAGCGCTCCCTCGGTGAACGCAGAGCTCAGGAAAACGTTTGTGTCTGCAATGCGATCAGGCTGCAGGGACGGATGGTCCAGCAGCGCATCTGGGTCGCTTTCAAAAGACCAGCGAGACGCATTAGCTGGACCCATGGCCTGAACTCGATCGCATTTACTCATCGTTGATTCTGACTGGCATTGCCAGTCTGCGAGCAATCAAGCATATGGTCGCCCAATCATGGACTCAGTGCAGTGAGGTTGCAAAACGATGGTCTTAAATCGCTTGCGGACAAGAATCTTGAGTTGTTGGGAGCCGGTAACTGGTAACCACCAAGCGGCGCGTGCGCTTCTCCTGTCTGTACAAAACAGCGGGCAGGAAGGGTGTACGTTCTCAAAACCTGCCTAGGAGAGGGCTGCATCACATCATAACGCCTAGAGTAATTCGGTTGATTTGTTTTTTTTCTGACTTTTAAAAAACTGACAGTATGAACATGGTAACTCGCTGCATGCAGGGGCCGGACCAGCGTTTGGACACTGAACCATCAAAGGCACGGCGAGCTGTTGCTTTCTATTACACAACCTATGTGTGCATACATGAAACCTAACGTACCACCTACTACACTGCAAGCAGGTGCATGGTGAATACAACACGATGCAGACCGTCTGCAGAGGATGACACCTGACATGAAACCCTGGACTGCGCGCGAGAAGGTGCCAAGGTACATACTTCAGTTGAATCCCTATGAAGCCTTCTAGGCCAAATTTCCAATCTGTATGCTGTTCAGGAGCTGAAAATTGCTGGGATGTCTGGCTGGACAACCACTACTTGTGAGAGGACACGGCACCAGCATGCAGTACACTGGCAGCCCACCCCACCCCCCGCATGAAAGCGAATGACTGCTGCTGCTCATGCATGCAACGCGGACCACCCACTGTAAACGATGCTGGCGCCACTGATGACGTGTAGAAAGCAGCTGTTTAGATCCCAAGCTTCGAATCAGGGGCACCAACCCTTCTGCGTCCAAGAAGCATCAGGTAGAGGGCTGCGCACGCACGCACTTGATATCTCTAAATAATTACCTGAAGCGAGCGAAGAGCGCAGAGGCAGCAGGATTGCCGGCGGGCTGGTGCCCAGACGAATCCTGGTCCTGCCGCTGGCTGTGTAGTCCAGCTGGATGGCCGTTGCCAAAGCCTCGATGACAGCACCTTAGCCCGCCAGCTATCGGCGCGTCCGGTGCAGGCAGCAAGCAATAAACAAACAACAAGAAAAGCAACAGGAGCAGGAAAGGCACACCAGCTACTTGTGTACACCACTGATGCATTTGTGCAGGAACAGCACTGCATGCCATCAGTTGAGTGCCGTGCAGCCTACCACCCTCCCGCATGCAAGCTCTGCTGCGTGGAACCACTGTATACGGCCCATGACGCTGAACTCACAGCAGAGCTCTCCAGTAAGCATCAGATCCAAGCAATGAGCTTCAGGGGCACCAGCCTGTCCACGTCGAAGCAGGGATGAAGCACATAAGGTGGATGGCTGCTCACGCACACACTTGACATCCCTGGTAGGATCCCTGAAAACGAGCACAAGATCAGCGGACAAGCACAGTGTGAGGTGGGCTGCCGCAGGCCACACTGCATGTTGGCCGCTAATCTTGTAGTCGAGCTGAAGACGTTGCCAGTAGCAAAACCTCCAAGTGAACATTCATAGCAGGCCTACAACACGAGCAGCAGACAGGACACAAACAAAGACACCACCAGAAGAGAGCAACACGCAGTCTCCGCAGACATACAAGCACTGGACAGCACAGCAAGCATTGGACAGCACAGCAACAGGCTGCATTACATCCCGTCTGCCACCATCTTCTCCAGCAGCAGAGCACTGGTGCTGGCAATGATGCTACCATTGAACATGTGCGTTCCCAGCGCTGCTAGCCCCGCATCTGCATCACAGCTGCCACATTGCAGTACCAAAGCAGAAACCACTGCTTGCTCACAGGGCATTTCAGGCTTTTAGGTTGCAAAAGCTGCCTTTTGTTTGTGCACAGAGGTGGAATGTGTGCATGTACTACATCATTACTACTAGTGACTAGACATGATGTCATGTAAGTTAGCAGCATCATTGTAACCCCATGAGCCTCGTTGGCTCCTTAGTGGGTGGGCCTGTGGCCCTACTTTGGTATTTGGTATTTGGTAACCTAGCTGGAACTTCAGTCATTTGGTCCCCCTCATGCTGAGCTGCATTGGCAGTGTAAGCAACGCTGGCTCCACCCATGGAGATGTTCTGCTGGATGCACTGTTGAGCACGTTGGATGCACCAAACCTCAATTAGTATCCTGATAATTTTCAACAATTGCTTTGGGCGCACCAACCCTGCCGCGTACAGAAAGCAAAGCACAGTCAGTGTGGCCACGGTGGCGGCCTTATCTAGATAATTTTCCATCTCCCTGCGTGATAGTACCTGAAAAAGCAAAGAAGGAGCAGGGATAGTTGTAGATTTTCCCGTCTGCTGGGCTTCAAGTGCTTGTTCCTAGGCAGACTTGCCAGTGGCAGTTCTAGAACAGGCTGCAGCCTACAAGCTGTCTGCTGTTGAGATCTCTATGTCTTGCATGGTGCTCCTGTTCACAATGTATGGCTATGTTCTGTTCTGAGCCGATGTATGTGTGCGGCCGATGCAGCTTTGCATGAGGGGGTCGCGTGACCCTGCTTTGCTTTCGGCTGGAGTAAAGTGCTGCTGTTTAAGCTGCTTAAAACATCAGCAGAGACAAGCATAGGTGTGGCTGGCACCTGTCCTCATTCGGTGCGGTGACCTTTGATTTGATGACAGGAGAACTCGTGGGGCAATTAACCCAACCTTAAAGCCATGCACTCAAAGTTGAAGCCAGCCAGCCTGGCTGGCCTGACGCCCTCAGGAACCATATCTTATCTGAGTTGCGATGGCGCCCACGCCGTCTAATGTCTCATTTAGCAATGCAGCGTCACTGCGCTGGAGCTATGGAATGCCACCTTCCCTGCATGTTGCTTTGCAGAACCCTGGCCGCCCAGCCTGCGGCTGCGCGCCCCACATGGCTGCCATGTGCGTGGTGGCTACGCCATGCCGGAGCCGTGTGATGCTTCGGACGTACAATGTGGCGCGCTGGACCGTCAGACAGGGCGAGTTGGAGCTTGCTGGGTCCCTGCATCGTGCCTGCTCTGGGCAATACTGACCTGTACAACAGAGGGTCTAGGCTAGGGCTTGCTCGCAAGTGGTGGTTCCAGCTTGCCAGGGCTCACATGGGCTGCATACGTTGTTTTTTTGTTTTGTTTACCCTGAATGAGGCTGTAGAAGCTTCCGCACCAACAGGCGTGGCTTCTCTGCTGACACTATAGCCCTGCTCAGCTCAGTTGCAGGGTATTAGTGCTGTAGACTTTCACTTCTGCGTAGTTCGGCGGTCCCCTTCATGGTGCGGGCTCTGTCTCGCAGTCGCAGCCAGGACTCGTGTGCGCACTGAGCTTTGTGTATTCGGCTGCATCCTGCCGGCAGCAAAAGTTAAAACATAAAGTATGATGCAGCTGCAGCAGCTGGAGTTGTCCTGCCCGCTGTGAAGCTGTAGAGCCGCTACCAATCTACAGTTGCAAGATCTTCCTGCACTGAGCAGCTCCATCACCTGTGTACGTCTTGGCACTCACCGCATCATAGCTCCCTCTCCAGTCCATTATTTGTTTCTATGTATATGCCAGCTGGCTGGCCAACTGGCGAGCTTGTCATCACATGCGCTTGCTGCTGACCTGGTCGCCATGCATGCACTGCACTTCGTGCTGCAGGCACGGCGACATGCTGTTCTAGAGTGAGCTTTTGACCTGAAAGTGACAGCTGCTGATTTGCAGTAGTGTTGAAATACCCCCAGGCACTGCTGTTAGCAAAGGGCTAGCCGGAAGCACACCCTGCAGAGCCTGTGCATCATGGCAGCAAGGCAGGGCCGGCAGGTGTGTACCAGTGTGCCAGGTTTGCCACTCGTTGCAGCCGATCTCTGCCACCAGCAAATGAAAGCCGCAACACCAGTTCATGGTCGCTACAGCAGCGTTTGCCGCGGTAGAAGCAGCAACAGGAAGGCGCGGCTGGCAGGTGACCAGGTTGCTGACCTCTTTGTAAGCCAGCACGCAGTCTGCCGCAGTCTGTTATGGCCTCTGAAAGGCTGGTTGTATCCACAACCCATTTCAACCGCACTTCACTACCTTGCTTTCCATGCACGCTGTGGCTGCATGCACTGCACACCTGCATCCCTTTGCAGGGCCTCCTCTTGCCCCCCCCCACCTACTGCTGCCAGCCCTGGCGTGAACTGCACTGCACGTCCTGCAAACCCACCCACCATGACCAAATAACTTTTTCTGTGCGCAGGCAGACTCGGTGGACCTGGTGTCAGAGTCAGACAGCGAGGACAGCGAGGACATGTCTGGCAGTGACCAAGACGAGCCCAGCTGGATCTCCTGGTTCTGTGGTCTGCGCGGCAACGAGTTCTTCTGCGAGGTGGACGAGGACTACATAGAGGACGACTTCAACCTCAGCGGGCTCGCCAGCCAGGTGCGTGCGCGGCGCAGCATGTGGCTGCATGTGACAGCCAGCAACAGTGCACGTCACATGTGACAGCCAGCAGCAGTGCAGCCAGCCAGGTGCGTGCACGGCGCAGCATGCGGCTGCATGTGACGGCCAGCAGCAGCGGCAAAGCGACGGGGCGGGTGACAGAGGGAGCGCCCTCAGCAGCTTGCCTGTCTGTGTGCTTGACCATGCTTGCGAGGTTCTCAGCAGGAGACTGCAGGTGATAAGGTGAAGGAAGGCAGGGAGCTGGGGCTCAACAAGCAGCAGCAGTAGCAGCAGCGTCAGGCCTGTGATGGCATGGCCTATGGTTGCCAGCAGCAACGGCAGCGGCAACATGCGGAGCAGCAGCATCAACACCAGCAAGAAGGTTGCAACTGCACTAGCATTGTGAAAGATGTGGTGTTTGCCCAAAGCAACTAGCAGCAGCTGTGGCAGTCGATCGCACTACTGCATGCTGTTCCAACTTGCATTAATTACAGCACACTGCTCTTGCCAGGCGTGCAGCAGCAGTGCAGTACTGCTGTCGCGAGGGATCACCTGTAGTCATCAACACACATCGACAAATATTGATGGTGTTGACCGCCTTGACAATTGGTTTCAATCCTGATCTGTTGTGCTGCAGGTGCCATATTATGAGTATGCATTGGACATGATCTTGGACAACGAGCCACCAGCAGATGTGATGCTAACAGACCACCAGCACGAGATGTTGGAGAATGCAGCAGAAATGCTCTATGGGCTCATCCATGCACGCTACCTGGTCACGCAGCGGGGCCTGAATGCGATGCTGGAAAAGTTGAAAAATGCCGACTTTGGGCGCTGCCCAAGGTGTGTGGTGCCACAGGGGCGGGTGCAACAGATGCAGTGCTTGCATAACGTACACTGCGTCGCTGCAGCATGTTCCCATTCTGGTGAAAGTGCTTGGTTCAATTGAGGGACAGCAATGAGGATTGTCAGTGTCACATCCAGCTGCGTCGGTCATGGCAGTGGCAGCAGTGCTTGCGGGTGTGCTGCAGTCACGTGTGTCACAGCTCAACGCAGCATAGTGAGCAGCGCAGCCCCTTGCACAAGGCTGTTACCGCCAACAGCATATGTCAACGGGCAGGGTGGAAGCAGCCATGAATCAACTGCCCCAGGTCAGCTTGCACCGCATTGCATATGGATGTGGGGAAGTGGGAACGTGCTGCGTTGCTGTGCTCTGTGGCGACTCTGTGTGTGTTGTGTCGCTCTGTGTGCAGGGTGCTGTGTGACGGCCAGCCGTGCCTCCCTGTGGGCACCAGCGATCTACCAGGCACCAGCACAGTGAAGATCTTCTGCCCTAAGTGTGAAGACATCTACTACCCGCGCATCGACTACCAGGTGAGCCCTCCTGCAGGCATGAGCACGCAAGCTGCAGCAAATATTGGATGTGGCGGTGGGTGGTGATGGTAAGAAGTGGGGGCTTTGGGTCTCTCGTGCAGCTGTGGGGAGGGCTTGCTGCCTGTTTGCATATGCACATCAGGCGCGCGTGCATGTCACATTGTCCAGGATGTGCAGGTTAGCGCGGTTGCAGCCAAGCTGCTGGCTCAGGCTTAGTTGCTGACCGCGTTACTCTGCAAATGTTGTTTGTTGATACCCATGCTCTTTGTATTTTCTGCAGCATTGCATATGTTGATCAATTCTTGCGCACGCCCTGCTTACAGTGCATGTGCCGCACGTTTTGCTGCATGCAGTGCTCTATAGATGGGGCCTACTTCGGCACTACCTTCCCGCACTTGATGCTGATGACGTACCCCATGTACCGGCCACCCAAGGCCACAGGGAAGTATGTGCCGCGGGTGTTTGGTTTCAAGCTGCACGCATCAGCTTACCAAAATCGCGATCAGCAGCAAGGGCAGCAGCAACGCGGCAACGCCGCAGCGGGTGTGGCAGCTGCAGGCGCAGCTGCAGCAGGCACTTCTGCAGCGGTGGCAGGCAATGCTGGTGGCAGTAGGCAGCAGCAGCTGGCAGCTGCAGGTGGCTCCCAGGCTCAAAGCATGGACCAAGATGAGGAGTCTGGAGAAGACGCCAAGCAGCAGCAGGTTCAAGAGCAACAAGAGCAGCAGCAGCAGCAGAAGGAGCAGCAGCAGCGCAACAGTAGCAGAACGCCTGTTGTGCGTGGTATTGCGGGTACCAGCAGATAAATCATCATGGTCACAGCTTGTATACATATGTCGCATGGTCGTTTACTCGTTGTAATTGCAGTGCGCTTGAACGTCGAGTAGCAACTCTTTGCAACGTCGAGTACGGTACCTTGTGTCTCGAGCTAGTTGAAGTGCTGTGATCCTACCTCAGCCTCCTTTTCTGGCAATTTGGGCTGTATAAGTAGGTAATGTAATGTTGCACTGGCATTGATGCGCAGGACAGGCTGCAAGACACAGCATGGTGGGTTCAGGGTTGTGTGTGCAGAGTTCTGCATATCAACGCGAAAGCCAGCTGGGATCCTTCACTCTGTAGCTCTGCTTCTGCTCAGCCACAGCCAGTCACAATGCAGACTCTCAACGCCAACAGGTGCGCAGTGCCAAGCGCGCTGCTTCTTGTCAGGCCTCGCGATGCCACTCACTGCCTACTAGAAAGTTGTTTGGTATTGGCATTAGTCTAATGTGCTGCTTACTGTGCTTGCAGGGTCCGGGCTACCCCCGCTAGCCTGCAGGTGAGGCGAAAGCAGAAATGTACTCGTTTGAAGCAGCCATTGGCTCTGATCAGCACACAATAATAACGTTGATTGTTTCAGCTAAGATTCAGATGCGGGGAACGTCGAGTGCAGCTCTTGTACACACTATTTGGCCACAATCGAGGATCCTTGTTCTCTGCCGTGCGCAGGCTAGGTCCAGGGCACGCGTGTGCCGTGTCCAGGCCGCCAAGGATGGCAAGACGGTGGTCATTGGTCTGGCCGCTGACTCTGGT
>JACERP010000309.1:0-90067 GCA_014080715.1 Scenedesmus sp. NREL 46B-D3
ACCAGCGAGGAGGATGCCGAGGATGCTGCTGCGCAGCGGGGCGGCAGCGCGCCTGCGGCCGCGGCCGGCGCAGCAGGCGACAGCAGCGCACTCAGCACCGGCAGCAGCGCCAGCGCTGGCAGGCGCGCCTCGCAGCTGCTGTCGCGCGAGTACGTGGTGATCGTCCCCGGAGCTGCGGGCGGCACGGGCAGCACTGCCGCAGGCGCTGCTGGCGGCGCGTTTGTGGGCAGTGCGGTGCCAGATGGCGGTACTGCGGCGCACAGCATCAGCAGCAGGAGCACGCCCGCTGCTTCGCAGGGCGGGCTGGAAGCGCAGCAGCTTGCGAGGCGTGTGCTGGAGAGGCTGAACAAGCAGGAGCAGGGCAGCGCAACAGGCAGGGGCAGTTGGCCTGGAGGTGCGATTTTTTTCCAAGACCCAGTCAGAGCAAGGGTGGGGGCCCGTGGTTGATTGGAGTAGTGGCACTCACGTGGGGCTGCATTGGTGCGAGCAATGGCAGCACGCAAGGTGGCGGAAAGCTGCTGAGCTAGCTGCACTCACGCATCTCGTGCCTGTCTCTGCATCACTTGACTGCTCCATGTGCCTCGCACACCTCACAAGACCCACTCGGTGCACCCACACCAGCACCCGCGTCGTCTCACCGCTGAACCCGACAGGCATCCGGGGCTCTGAGATACAAAGCACTGCAGCAGTGGCAGCCGTGCAGGCAGGCATGTTGTGCGACTGCTGGATTTTCCACTGCTGAACCTGCAGGCATCAAGGACTCTAAGAAGTCCCTCCACTGCTTTGATTCCACTGCTTTTTTTCCACCGCTGCATGTTCCACTGCTGAACCTGCAGGCATCAAGGACTCCAAGAAGTCCCTGCTTGACATACACTCCGTCGCACATGATGTCAAGGAGCTTGCAACCATCTCAACCGAGCTGGCGCAGCAGCAGGCGGCCGTGCAGCAGCAGCTGGCAGCCAGCCAGCAGCTGGCAGAGTCGATGAGGCAGCAGGCGGCGACGCACAACTGCTCGCTGGATGAGGTGGTGGGCCACTTCTTCAACGTTTACAACATCGCGTGCTTCGTGGCGACGGACAGGGAGAGGTGCGCACGCGCAGGGTCTGTCTGGGCGACCAGCGCATGCACGGCATGTGCAGCTGTTGGAGACTGGACACGCGCGGGCACAGCATGGCCTACTGCGTAGATGTTCCAGCCGCGTTGTGCTCTGCTGTCACTGTGCACATGAGCCGCAACAAATTGTTCAAGGGCTGCCCGCAGCAAGCACTGCCGCCACTTCCAGTTCTACGCAGCCACGCCCTCCTGCTGCCGTGAAAAATTAATATTAGGGTGTAGGTCTAGAACCCTGTTTTCCTTTTTTTTTACGCAGCCATGCCCTCCTGCTGCCGTGTCCCGCCCCCTGCCGCTGATGCCTGCAGCGTGCTGGACCAGCTGATCGAGGCGCGCACGGCGCAGCAGCGCCTCTCTGTGCAGCTGGACTCCCGCGCCGGCCAGGCCCAGCAGCTGGCGCGCGACAGGGATCTGGCCCTCACCAAGCTCTGCCACAGCGAGGAGAAGCTGGTCGCTCTGGAGGGCCAGCTCGGGGAGCTGCAGCGGCAGGCGCAGCAGCAGCAGGCGGAGCTGTGCGCCAAGGTGGCGGCACTGGACGTGGCGGCAGGCGGCGCAGGCCCGCTGGCGGGCCTGGCGCCTGAGCAGCTGGGGCAGCTCAATGCCATGCTGGCGGAGGCCAACCAGATCGTGCAGCAGCAGCGGGGGAGGGTGCAGGATGCACTGCAGCGCTGGCGGCGCAGCGACGGCGGCAGCAGCGACGGCGGAGGGGGTGGCGGCAGCAGCAGCCAGCTGGCGTGCTTGCAGGAGGAGCAGCGCCTGCTGATGAAGGAGCTGAGCACGCTGTCTGCCAGCAGCGGCGGCAGCGCTGCTGCCGCAGCTGCGGCGGCCGACAGCGCCAATGCAGCACAGCAGCATGCCATGATGTCAGCGGTTGGTGGTGTTGGTGCTGCAGGGTACCACACAAGTTCAGCTGCAGAGCAGAGCGGTAAAGGGCTGGCGCTGCAGCTGCAGGCTGCTCAGCTGCCGCCGGAGGTTGCAGCGTATGTGACCCCTCTGACACAGCGCATGGCAGCGATGCAGTCACTCACCGAGCACATCTCAGCAGAGGTGCTCCGCAAGCATGAGGAGGCCTTGGCACTGCAGGCCAGCTTCATGCAAGTGGAGGTGGCGAAGCAGCTGCTGGAGAAGCAGCTGGCAGACAAGAGCAGCGAGAGCCAGGCCCTGCAGCGGCAGGTGCAGCAGCTGCGGGCGCAGGCGCTGAGCAAGCAGCTCACAACAGCGATGAGCCACAGCAAGGGCTGCAGCGGGGCAGATGCAGCAGCGGGGGCTGCGGCAGCGACCGCTGTTGGCGCTGGTGAGGCGGGTGCACCGCAGCAAGCTGTGTCTGCCGAGCAGCTGGCGCTGCAGAGCCAGGGCAAGCCAGGGTACGTGCTGACAGTGGCGCAGCACTTTGAGTCGGAGGTGTGCCTGGCACGAAAGTCGGCGCCTGCACAGGGTGCTGTGTCGGCGACGTCGGAGGCGCTGGCAGCTGCCATCCACGAGGCTGCCGCAAGTGGCGATGCTCCACAGCAGCAGCCGGAGGCGCCGCGGCTGCTCCCTGCGCCAGGCCAGCAGCGTGAGCAGCAGGCGGGGTCCTGCCAGTCCCTTGACACAGCACCACCGCAGCCGCGGGAGGCGCATGGGGAGGCTGAAGCACGGCAGCAGCAACAGGCAGCCACGTCCTCACAGCGACGCATCCCTCCTCCACCACTCGAGCTGCCATTGCCTACAGCAGAGCAGCTTCCAGCAGCAGCAGCAGCCCCTAGCAGCCTCAGCAAGGTGGTGTCCGCCAAGGCATCAGCAAAGGGCGTCGCAGCTGCTGGGCTGTCATCCCCCGGCATGGGCATCTCCCCCCGGCTGCAGCAGCTGGCGAGCCCGAAGCCAAGCGCGTCACCGCGAGTGCCGGCAGCAGCAGCGAGCTCCCCCAAGGCGCCCGCAGGGGCCGCCCCCAGGAGCACTGTCGGCCGCAGCGTGCCTGGCAGCCCTGCTGCGTCACGCAGGGCGTCCCTCGCAACACCCACGGCATCGGTGCCAGCTTCACCCAAGGCGAGCGCGCCGCCCAGCCCGCGCGGGCTGGCAGCTGCGGCGCCGGGCGCTGCCAGAGTAGCGGCGACGATCCCTGCGGGCCGCTCGGGCAGCAGGAGTGCCAGCGTGGCCAGCAGCAGGGCGGGCAGTGCAGCCGGCTTCCCAGCAGTACAAGCTGCGATGGGCGCTGCCGCGAGCAAAGGACCTGCGGGTGCTGCTGCAGCTGCGGCGGGCGCAGCGCGTGTAGTTTCGGGTGCGGCGGGCAAGCTGTCGTCCCGCATCCCTGGCATGGCAGCTGTGCAGGCGTCAGCAGGCCGCAGCGCTGCTGGCACGCCTTCAAAGCCTTCCTCTGTGAGTGCTGTAAGCAGCCCAGCCATGAGCCCACGCAGCGGCAGCTTGTCCGTTGGCGTGGTGGACAGGAGCGCGCCCATCTTCAAGTCCCGTGCGCAGGCAGGACCAGCAGCGCCGGCAGGCGGCGGACGTGCTCGTGCTAACACTGAAATCGAAGGCGCAGCAGGGGCCGGCAGCAGCAGCAGCAGCAGCAGCAAGGGCAGCAGTGCATCGGGGGGCTCTGCAGCGGCGGCTGCTGTTGGCAAGATGATGAGGATGCTGTCGGGTGCAGGCTCCAGGGGCATGGCTGGTGACAGCAGCATCATGAAGAGCAAGCCAAAGGAAGGCAAGGACGGCAGCCGGAAGTGAGGGCAGGTAGCAGGACAGGAGGTGTTGTGAAGTCTTGCTTTGACATGACCTGCCGTTTGCAGCGGGATGGCCTGTGGGTCTGTGTGTGCAGCAAGCTGGTGCGTGGCCAGCAGGTGTGTGGTGAGATGTGAGAGGTGCAGGGTTGTGCTGGTGGGTTGAGTTGTTGATTTGGATGCACCAAGATGGGTGTATCGAGCAGGTTTGTGACAGCGTTGTGGTCTACGGCATGTACTCGCTGTTGTTTGCAGGTCGGGAGGTAGTGAATTGCACAGTACATGCTAGCTTGTTGACTAGAGGCAGGGTAAAAGTGCTCCTAGGGGTGCAGGTATATGTGTAGGGTATTGCCATTGCTGATCAAAGGCTCGTGCGTTGGTGCTCCTTGTGCTTTTCAATTTATTGGTTCATATCAGCCACTTGTTGCCTTCTATTCAATGCATATCAAAGTGCATGCTGTGCAAGCATGCTAGGTGAAGACCAAGAATTTGTGAAGCGCAAGATTAGATGTGTACGGTATCAAGATCCACCTAATGCAGTTCAGCGCATTTGCAAGGCACTTTAGCGCAGCAGTCGCCCAACGAGATCATTGTTTCATATCTGTTGCTGCTGTACGCAGCAACCATTTGAATACTTGCTGGCCTTTCATTGCTGTATTGCATACATTACATTACGTTACATGCTCCACCCATCAAGAAGTGGGAACCCCATTCAGGAGCCAACCAGAGGCTCATTGGGGCTCATTGCAGAATCTGCTCTGTCACACCGTGTTGAGCGGCCTCTTGCATGTCAGGCTTGAATGGTGTGTTTGCAGGATTGCGTGATTCTGTGATAGCAAGATGATGTGCTGCTTGAATGAGAATGTGTAGCTCCTGACGGGGTGGGCCAGTGGCCCTACTTTGGTAATCCGGATTTTGGTGAAACTAAAAATAGGGGACATTCTTCTGCTGGTGCTGAAGGGCTGTTGTTTTTGCTGGGTAATCCAACGTAGCATTTGATGGGTTGTTATTCCTGTTGTGCAACCGCGCATGGCTAATGGGGCATTGCTTCCCATGCATAAGTGCCCCCATGTTCTTAGAGCGGCTTCAACCAGCAATGCCATCTACGCTGCAGCAGACAAGTCACGAATCATCTATGCCTGTTTACCTCCCCCACCCCACCCCGGCATGATCATCATTATGTTGTCCAAGCCGTGGCATCGGTCTCTGATGGCATGTGTCATCACAATGTGCTGATCAGATGATACCGGTTTGGGTGACAATGAAGCGCAGCAATAGGAAAATTGAAGGAGTATAGTAAACGTCATAATCAAATTTGCGATGACGCTGGCAAAACGACCTGAGGGTACATAGCCTGATACCAGCTGGTCGTCATGGCACCATGTACGTCACATTGTAGCATCACTGAAGAATAAAGGGTGACGATCAGTGCTGCAGCATACGTGACTAGAAACAAAGTGTACGTTGATGCTTGCTAGTTCGACGGCTTCTCTTCTCATGATTCAGGCGCTTGTTATGAGGAAGTTCGTGTCCATGGCAGCAGGAGGATTCTTAGAGAATCGGCAGCAGCAGGACAGCATATCCTTGTCAAGGGTTATGTGTCATGCTTGGACCCATCTACAGAAGCAAGAACACATGCCGGCCAGTCCACCGCTAGCAGGTTCGCCAGGTACTGCCCAAACAGACAGACACGCTAGTGACAGTCGCTGATCGCAGGCAGCTCGCAAGACAGCCTCCGCCGCCATCATGAGCGATAGGCATATTATAGTGCTTTTACTGCTGCTCGGTCTCGTCTGCAGTGCCAGAGCAGACAAACCAAGCCAGCAGAAGAAGAATCGGCCGCAGCAGTGCTACGACCTACGCCTGGGGATCCTCGCAAGATCTGGGCTGAAGTATGGGGACGGCACCTTTGGGCGCCTGATCGACGTGAATGGGCAGCCAATCGTACGTGTCCTCAACCCAGGCGAATATGGAGAGCGCCTGCACCCTGAGGCGTTTACTGGCAGAGGCATGTGGTCCAAGGACGCCTCACTTGCTGACCTGTACTCGAATGCGCCTGACATCCCCACCATAGCAGAGGTAGGTAGACCGTATTGACGTAATGCTGCAGAGCAACAAGGGACCAGCAGGTGTAATTGTTTGCTGCTGTTGGTAGTCCCCCAGCAGGAGGTTGTGTCAGCAGTTGCTGCCGCAGCAAGGTTCAGCGCATTTACATCGTGACTCACACCTGCCATGACTGCTGCTGCTGCTGCTGCTGCTGCTGCTGCTGCTGTGTTGCACTCTTACCTTGCTTTGATTCAGATTGGCGGCAGCATCTTCATGATCAACCACTTTGAGTACCCACAGCCAGCTTCAATGTACATCTCGAAACTGGCAGCAAACTCGGACGGCGACCTCAGCGTTGTCAATACAGCTCATGTGCCCGACAACAGCAGCCTTGTGCAGGGACTGTGGTTCCTGTGCAGTGGCGAGAAGACACCTTGGGGTACACACTTGGGAGCAGAAGAGTACCCACCCGACTGTAAGTGGTGCCAAGCGCAGTGCACAACTTTCATTACGTCTGGCTACAGTGCCTTGTAGCTGTGCAGCGCAACATGCTGTGTGTGTGGCACATCCCTTGCTGAAAACCGTGCAGTGAAAGTCGTGAGCATGATGGAAGGCTGTGCGTACTGCTGCGGCAATGGGTACATGTTGTGCTGAGTCTCCACAGCCTACCGAAATCTTTGTCGACCCGTGCCTGCACCATGCTGCTGCCTGTTCTGCTGGCAGGCCGTACATACGAGGACCTCCTCCTGCCTTGCCAGCAGGATGCCAACCTGTGCGGCTACCTCTCCACCTCAAGCGGGTCGGGTGAGCGGGCGCCATGCCTCGTGCTGCTGCAGGATGGCGGGGTGCAGAATGCTGTGATGTGGGGGAGACACGGTTTTGTTGTGCGGTCTGCTGTGCAGGTGCCGTGCGGGCGTGGTGAGCTGGCATGCTGCCCTGGGCGCGTGATGATGCGCAATGGTCTGGTTGTCCATGTTGTGGGCTGTGTGTGCTGCGGTTGATTTGCCGGCGAGATGCCAACCGCTGCAGTTTCTGTCAAAACGTCGAGCGATCTTTGTGAG
The DNA here is from genome assembly GCA_014080715.1 of Scenedesmus sp. NREL 46B-D3. NCBI lineage: Eukaryota > Viridiplantae > Chlorophyta > Chlorophyceae > Sphaeropleales > Scenedesmaceae > Scenedesmus > Scenedesmus sp. NREL 46B-D3. The sequence continues at coordinate 6,914 of JACERP010000309.1, forward strand.
GTGGTGAGGTTGTTGCTTGCAACACTTGGCGTGCTGTTAGTCGCCCTGTAGTGCCTGTAAATGTGGCGCCTTTGTGTTGGTGGTGCTTGGTTTGCTGCGTGTGGTTTGGGCAGCATGGTTGTGCAGTGACCGGCAGCCTTGCGGCTGTTGGCTGTTGCAGAGAGCGCCATGTCATGTGCATGCATGGCATCTGCCGCTTCCACCTTGGCTCCACGAGTCCAAAACATGGTCACAACTGGTGCATGTGTGTGTGCATGCAGGCGTGCAGGAGTTTGCGCGCTACTTTGGCTTCTACGGCGGCGCCGAGAAGGCCAATGAGGCGGCCATGGCTTTTGGCAGCAACGCCGCAAACCTGCAGCTTTTCAAGGAGAAGTTCAGGTCTGCAGCGCACCTGGCTGGCGACAATCACCATGCTCACGGGCGTGCATGACGTGGCAAACGCCTGAGTTCAGCTGTGCGGGCGTTTGAACCCGGTCGCGTACGCATTGCCATGCCGCCATCCTTCTGCCAGCTTACTGCGCTGTTCCCAACCCGCTCCGCCGCCACAACAGGCGGGCGCAAACCAGCGCTGTATGACAGCGCTCTCGCAAGCTTGCTGTGAAGAGGGAGCAGCACTCTACCCCAGCAGCAAAACGCAAGCAAGCAAGCAGTTTCACCCTACCCCTTGCTGTGCGCTGTGCTGTGTCGCATGCGCCTCGGCTGACATGTCTGCGTGTGTGTGTCTACTGCCATCGTGCAGCTGCTACAACTACGGCGCCTCGCCAGAGGCCGGCATCAAGAGCGCTGACGGCTTGACCACCGTCACCAAGTGGAGGACGCTGGGGCGCATCAGCCATGAGACCGCGTGAGCCTTCACGCATGCAATGAGCATTGCCTTGCTGGCTGGCGATGCTCAGTAGGAATGCAGCTGCATGTTCTGCGCTGCGCAGCAGCACTGCCAGCGTAATTGGTTGCATGCATGGCATATGCCTGCAAGGGCCGAGGCGATGATGACACGAACCAGCCGTACATGTTACCACCCCTCACAGCACCCAACAGCAGCACGGCAATACCATACATACGCCAGCGGCAGCAGACGCGGTTCAGCTGACAGCCCCAGCACAGCAGCTTGGCATGTACATGGCGACACACTTGTTGGCACCTTGAGCCTGGAATCGCCCATGTGACGTCTGTCGCTGTGCCTGACGCGCCGTGTTTGTGCAAGCCTGCAGGGTTGTGATGCCTGACAACCGCACCGTGTACACCTCGGACGACGGCAGCAGCGGCGTGCTGCTCAAGTTTGTTGCCGACAGGCCTGCCCAGCTGTCCTCAGGTGGGGCCAGGCGTCAAGCGCTTCCCTACACAGAGCATTGCAGCCGCGATGACACCACCTACAGTCGCCCTCTGCGGATGTTGTTACCGCTTCATAGCTTGGCGCTGATCCACTGCACATTATGCAGGATGCGGCATGTGCATTCCCCCCCCATTAGCCTTTTTTTGGCTCCTGATTGGGGTTCCCACTGCTTTGTTGGGTGGAGCATGTAAAGTAAAGTAAAGTACGCAGCCTAAGTGTGCTCTGTTGCTGTGACTGCTGCTGCTGCTGCTGCTGCTGCGATGCTGCGATGCTCTGCAGGAACCCTGTACGCTGCCTACTTCAAGAAGCGGGGCTCGACAGACGCGTTCACCATCAAGTGGGTGCAGCTGGGACGTGGTGAGTGCCGCTGCAACCCCAAGCTGTGCATAAAAAAGGCAGCCATCCTTCCTGCTGCTCATGCTGCCAGGGAAGACAGTTCTGAGCCACCTGCATAACCCCCAAGCCTGCCGATCCATGCACCCTGCCACAAACATGCCGGAAGGCCGCCCTCACACTGCAGCAGCAAGCAAACACCCTAAAGGTGACGTGGCACGCTGATGCGGGCGCTTCGCCATGCTAACATCTTGTGGATGTTGCTGCTGTGTGCAGGCAACCAAGCGGAGCTTCAGGCGCTGGCCATCGACCCCGCCACGCGCTTCAGCAGCATGTTTGAGATCGCGGCTGTAACCGACGCCGGCAAGTGCCCAGAAGGCTTCTCCCCTGCCAACACGCCATTTTCAAACCTCAAACAGACAGTGAAGGGCAACAGCATCTATGTGGAGTGCCTGAAGATCAAGGTGTGTGAAGTGCAAGGACACAAAGGGGACTGGACGCCTACTACATACGGTGTTTGTGGTCCTTTGGCTTGCTTGCTAATTGCGTGTGTGCGCCACTCAGTGTTAGGCACCACGCAGGAGGACTGTGGAAGGTAAGGGCAGCAGCTCGACGTCACAAAGTGCTTGTGTCAACATAATAAAACCCTGCTTCTCCACGCACCTCGCTATGTGGTGCATCTTCCTTGCTTGCTTGCAGCAGCAGCTTGCACTGCGTTGCTGCTTCACATGTGCTGCCCAGTGTTGCATGCTTTGTCACAAAGCTGCTGCTGCTGCTGCTGCTGCTGCTGCTGCTGCTGCTGCTGCTGCGGCGTAGCCTGGCATGGAGACTGCCGCCGCCTTCCTCGAGTCCCGCCGCGTTGCTGCCATCAAGGGCGCCACCACCGAGTGGGAGAAGCTGGAGGGTGTGACGTATGACCCACACCGCAGGAGGTAGGTTTCTTTTGAGGCTTTGGGTTTTTGGTGCACTTTCAAGAACCTGGAGGGCTTGATGTGAGACCACAACGCAGGGGGTGGGTCGCTGTACATGCCGTGACGAGTTCTTGCGCAACCGGTTTGGTGCTATTTGGATGTCAGCAAGCAGCTGCCGTCTGCACAGCACGTTGCAAGGCAAGCGGAGGCTGCCGCCTCGCACGATCCTGCCTGCTCTCTTGTGTCGCATTGCTGTTGGCAAGCCAATAATCGTCCTGCGTCAAGTATGATGTAGCACAGTGCGTGCATGACACAGGCAGCCCCTCAGTGCTTGTGCCCCTGAAACACTTGCAGCCTCCTCAGACTGTCAAGTCCTGACTGTGCTGACTGTGCATCATTGCAGGCTGCACGCGGCTTTGTTTTTGACGGGGCAAGTTGGAGGGACTCGCACATGCGTACACTGGGTTGCTGCTGTAGCAGGCCATGCTGACGACAGTCTCACGGTGACACTGAGGCGGCGCTGGTTGACGCGTTTTGTCATGCAGGCTGTACATGGCGCTTTCGTCAGTGGACAGGGGCATGCTGGAAGGCAATGCATACGACGGGCTGGGGCCGGACCACCTGCGCTTCAAGCCCAACCCCTGTGGCATCATCATGTCTTTGAAGCTGGACCCCAAGTTCTCAGCAACACAAGCAGAGGTGAGCTGGGGCACAACACAGTTACAAAATAGCTAAAAGGCAATCAGGCCGCAGAAAACCTGTGGCAGTCATATTCCTGCTGTTGCCCGCGGCAGTGCTGGAATGATGCTTGGTGGTTTCAAGTCTCGCCTTGCCAAAGGGTGCTGCTTGCAGCCAGCAACAACACTACATTATCATGTCCACATACAACACATCTTTGAGGCTGGAACCTGCCGGAGGCACTAGCCCAGCGAGCCAACTTTCTGCTCGTGAGGGTTATCTCAGTTACACCCAGTCAACAATGCATCATGGTTCTTGCTCGTGTCTTGATCCTGCCGCTGGCAAAAATCAATAAGCCCACCGCCTTGTGTATGGCATGGTTTTGAAAATGCACAACATAACCAAGCATGACATACCATGGTAGCTGGGGCGCTGGCATAGCCAAGGTGCTGCAGGAACGAACACACTTGTGAGGCCATGTTCACTGGCACAAGTGCCATTCTGCAAGGGCCCAATGCTGGCAGCTACCAACACTGACTCGAACGCATTGCGCAAAAGTTCCAGATGCTCTCTGTTTGAGTCACAACAATGCTGCTGCTGCTGCTGTCATTTCTGTTTCGAATGTGATGTGATACTATGCGTGTTCCTGCAGGTCCTCCTGGCAGGCAGCAACAGCACCAACGTCAACAAGGACAATGCCTGCGATGTGAACGCCATTGCTGGGCCTGACAACGTGTTCTACACCAACCACAACCTGCTCATTGCTGAGGACACCAGCAAGCACGAGAACAACTTCCTGTGGGCGTACAACCTACGCACAGGTGTGCTGCTGTTCCACCAACGCAGGCTGCTGGGTGACTGCACGCAGGAACTGTGCCGGCTGTCGTCACAACAGCAAACAGCTGACGCTGAGTGTGACAGCCATGGACGACAGCTTGCATGGCGCTTCGCACGGCACACATCACTCCTGCTCATTGGACAACAAATGGATCGTGTGTCGGCCTCCAAACCAATGCACACTTCGCTGCTGTTGCCGCCCCTGATACCAGCAGGCACCTCAAGCAGCGCAGCAGTCAATTGCTTTACTTTACTTTACTTTACTTTGCATGCTCCACTTTTTTTTACATGCTCCACTTTGATTGCACTTTAAAACTGCACAGCAGCGCTGCGAGTGGCTAGCTGCGAGTCATCACGCACATGGCGCGTGATGGCCATACCCCCTCCCAACCCAGGCCAAGCCTCTCTGCTACAAGTGTGTGTACAAGTACAATCACAAGGCTGTTGGCTGTCTTGCCCTGCCTTGCCCTGCAGGCAGCCTCACCCGCATCCTGTCCACACCGACCGGCGGCGAGGTGACCGGGCCACGGCTGTCGCTTGCCGCCGGCCGCGCCTACCTGACATGGGCCATCCAGCACCCACTCGACGACCAGCAGCCAAATGATGCTGAGCAGGTGAGCCGCCTGCACTGCGGGGCTGTGCCCAACGGTTCAGAAGTGACGCAAATCGCGACTGGCATGGTGTCAGGCACGCCAAGTCCTGCGCCATGCGCGCAGTCAAGTACGCCAGCGTGTTCGAGCGCAACAGTCGAGAGTCTGGTGCCCTTGATGGCGTGCCTGCATCCTGTGGTTGCTGCAAACTCTGCAGTCGCTGCAGCGGCGGTGGCTGGGAGGTTGTGGCTGTGGCAGTGCCTCGTCATGCACACTGCACACTCACCGATCCATGAAGCTGTGGATGTAAACCCCAACAGCGTTGCGTGAAAAACCACACAGCAGCACACAGAACTCATCTCGTTCCCTTGCATGCACCCACTGCTGATGTACCCTTGCCGGACATGCTGCCAAATGCTCCGAACCCCTGGCTTGCAGGAAATGGCCCAACGAGGCTACGTCGGCTACCTCGGCCCTCTTCCTGCCAGGGCCCTGAACCCTAAGGCTCCACTCGATTTCTCCGCGTATGGCCTGGATGTGCCAACAGGCGATGCGGTGGAGCAGGTGCTGGGCAGCAGCAAGGTGTGTTTGGGCTGATTTCAGCACGGAGAGTTCCAAACCCAGCTTGAAGGACAGCAGGCTGGAATAAAGTGTTCACAATGGCAGCACACTGGTGCGTGTTCAAGCAAGGCATATGATGCATGTATGCGTACCGCCACCGGCGTTTGTGTCCAAGGTCCAGGTGACCTGAGCCTCTTGCTGGAGGCATTCCTGTTCAGGTACAGCTGCTGTGGCGGCTGGTGAACATTGATCTCCAGCAGGGGTGGGTGCAAGCCAGAGGCTGCAGATGTACTGCAGCCAGCATATTTGAGCTGCCACAATGATATTGATGAGGGTCCCTCTGCTGTCTTTGTCCCTGCTGGGTACGGTGCATGTTGGGATGGAAGTACTTGAATGTAGCTGGCACGCTGACTAGACTTGCTGGCTGCAAGTCGCATGCAGGTTGTGGAAGCCTGCTGCGGCTGCAGGCAGCACCATTGAGCAGCTGCAAACTCTTGTCTGCATTTTTTATGGACGTTGTCGCCATTAAAAGCCGATGCATCCTGCTTGTAGTACAGTACTACTAAATCGTTGCAAAGCACTGCACTACAGAGTTGACACTACTCGTAAGCTCCTGGGCCAGGCGCTTGCCATTGTGGCTGAGCACCGGGGTCTCTGAAGCATTACTGATCCATACTTGTGACCAGCTAGCTACCAGGGCACCCTCTGCTGTCAACTGTGCGCACCGGGATGTGATATGTCACCTGTTGGGATTGCAAGCGCGCTTGTTTGGGTTGCAGCACTCGTTGCGTGTTGACGGACGCAGGCTGGAGCCAGCCTCGTTGCAGTAGCATGTGTACTGATCATGATCCTGGCTGTAGCCGAACCAGGTGCGCTGCGTCAAGGGCTGGAATCAATACTAATTACAGTGAATTCTGAGGCATCCCAGCATGCGCTCATGCATTGCCCGTGATCTGTCAGGCAAGACATTGTCTTCGATGATCAATGTTGAGAGGAGGTTCAGCTGCAGCGTTGTCCCCAGAAAACTTGCTCTTCCTGTAGATATGCAGGCTGCTGGTGTGAAACTTTGGCGTTGTGCGTGCATGCCTCATGGCTGTTCAGATATGACAAATGTTGAGAGTTTGATAAGCTGCCGGCTTTAGTTTGCTGCTGCCGGGATGCTGGAATTTGTACATATGCTTGGCATGGTCAACTTGATCAGGAGTGGCTTGCACATGTGTACGTATGGGTAGACCTTGTGTGTGCGGTCTCAGACCTGGTAGTCTGCCTCGTGTGCGTTGGTCATCACATGAGGATGTGTTGATATCAGCATGGCTCTTGCATCAGCATGCGGCAGTACGGTGGTCCAGCTGGTGACCGGATCAGGCCGCCATTCTTCGTGTCATGCCATTGAAATGTGGCAGATCTTCTGACTTTTAATGCTTTGCTTTCACTAGGTACAGCACATGTGAGCCAGCTTCACAGTAACACACTGATCTGGTTGTTGTTGACCATGTTTGGTGACCCTGGTGGTGGTCACGGTTGGTGGTTAGGACCCAGGCGGCGCGGCACACCCAGGCGGGCGATGTTTGGCAGACTTCATGCAGCAAAGACAGAGTAGTGTTGCTGCTTTCGTTCACAGTTGCTTCCTGGTACGTAGCGGCCCAGAGATGGCACATCTGCTGCTTCCCAGTGATAGCAGCACTAGTAGTGCTTCTGATATTGCTGAATCTCTGAGCTTGTTGAGGTTGCGGTTTCTTTCAGTTGATGGTCTTCTTCTGGTGTTTACGGACCTCATGAGCCTTGTTTGGCTCCTTTGCGAGTGGGCTAGTGGCCCTGCTTTGGCAATTTGATTATGTATGATTTCTGTGAGTTGGTCAGTGATTACGTAACACACGTAAACCTGGGGCCGATGGCGTTGATGCTATGGCTTAAATAGGTGGTATGATGATGATGATGATGATGATGGTGGTGGTGGTGGTGGTGATGATGGTGGTGGTGGTGGTGATGATGATGATGATGCTACGTAAGCCTGTGTATTGACATGCTCAGATTGGCAATTCGATGCAGGTCTGTGAGCTTCGGTCGAGGATGACTCATCCTCAGTGAGGTACATACCTCCATACATGATATGGTGAGAGGGCTAACAGTGCCTTGCCCTAGGGCGATACAGCTGCATCCCTGAGGCCTGTTTGTTCAGCCTCTGGCATTGGCATGTCTGGCTGCTCCACTGGCAGATCTGGCTGCTCCAGAGTATCCTTGGTCCGTTCTTGCACACTGAGGAGCATATTTTGTCGCAGCAACTTGCTTCAATTGAAGCGGTGTAAGTGACGAATTTGGCACCTATAGCATATCTGAATAAGCAGGCTAGGGTCGGCCCCGACACAAGCTGTCATAATACAGCAGTGAATGCGGGAGCTCCAGGGATAACGGCTTGTGGCACCAGGCCCTACGACAGATGCTACAGCACTACAACCTTCAACACCGCTGTTCTGCCGTACGATGGCACCAGCGTACTGCTCCCTACTTCTGAGCTGAGCCAGCACAATCACACAAAGCCGTAAGGCGCGGCACACTCTCTCCCCCCCAGGGGCAGGCTCAGAGCAGACCAAAATCCCACCCGCACAAATGCACACAAGCAGGACAGCACCACTGCACACCAGTAGTATACTACGTAGTATCGCCCTCCACGACCGCTGCGCTGCACAAGGGGCACACTAAACCTGGAGAACCCTCTGTGTCCACCAAAAGTACTTCAGTTGTTTCACCGAATTACCGAATTACCAAAGTAGGGCCACTGGCCCACCCGCAAAGGAGCCAAACAAAGCTCATGGGGTCCACAAAACTCAAAAGAAGACCATCAACCGGAAGAAACCGCAACCTCAACAAGCTCAGAGAGCTCAGAACTCAGAGAATCAGTAACTTCAGAAGCACTAGTAGTAATGCCATCATTGGGAAGCAACAAATGTGCCAACTCTGGATTGATACGTACCAGTAAGCAACTGTGGATGAAAGCAGCAACCTTACTCTGTCTTTGCCGCATGAAGTCTGCCAGACATCGCCCGCGCGGGTGTGCTAAGGTACTTGGGTTCTGCCAACCACCGAAATCATCAAACAGACACCAAAAACGCTCCCGGACTAGCTCGTAAGCATCCCACTCAACTACCACGTGGAACTCATCCTCAACCTGGCCAGCAGCGCATCGGGTGCAAAGCCGCTGATGTCTAGGTAGCAAGGAGTTGCCAGCCCTCTCCCACCGACCAGTAGCCACGCGCAAGTCATGTGCACCCAGACGGAAACGCATCAGTGACGACAGGTGTACTTTGTTGAGGCCAGCAGTGTTGTGCACATAGTCTGGACACCAGCTAGACGGCTTTGTCATGTCCAGCTCATCAAATGATGTGCATGCAAACCAGCTCTCGTACGTAGAATGCATGACAGTATCAGAACCAGCAACTCTGGGATCGGTGGGTAAATCATGCCACTGCTGATACTACCAAGACTGAAAAGCCTCATGCACACAGCGCATATCAGACTCCTCAAGGCAGTGCAGACCGACCAATGCATCAGGTATGTTGCCCAACATGCCCGTACGGGTATGCAACGTGCGCACAAGGGACCTAAACTGCCAGAACCACAAGGACTTTTGCCTACCCTGATCAGCGCTGCTTGGGTAGGTGCGCATACTGAGGTCTCTGTTCTCCTGCATTGCTAAAAACAACCAGTCACTACGCAGCCGTGAGACCACCCGGTCCCACAGGTCCCAGCAAGCTGTGAACCAACCACTGATCAGGGGTCTGCAGCCAAATTCACGCGACAACAGCTGCCTGCAAGTAGACTTGCGAACACGCCCAGCCAACATACTACCACCCCTGTTATTCCCACATTCACCTCCATATCATAATGCGCGCAGAAGGTACTCACAGCATCCAGCAGCTGTTGCAGCTCCTCCTGGCTGCTGGCTAGTAAGGCCAGGTCATCCGCATACAGCAGCAGTCTCAGCAAGCGCCCACCCAGCTGCACACCGCATTCACGCGCGCGCTCCTCCAGCCACTGCTCTATGCAATGAAAGAAAATGCCAAAAAGCAGCGGAGACAGGGGGTCGCCCTGCTTCACGCCCCTAGTGCTGTCAAAAGGCTGGCCTGCAGTGCGTCCAAAATTGGTGATCATAGGGGCATGCCAGTACATCGAAACAATCGCACGGAGCATGTTATCACGCACACCAATGTCGCTTAGACACTTCATCAGCAGGTCGCGACGCACAAGGTCATAAGCCTTCTTGAAAACCACAAAGCACGCAAACAGATGCTGCTTATCCAACCTGCTCTTATCGATCAGATGCTTGAGGACGAACACGTGGTCACTGGTGCGGCGGTCAGGCCGAAATCCTGCCTGACCAGAAGCCCTGAAACCGTGCTGCTCACAAAAAGCCGACAGACGCTTCTCCAAAATCATGCTGTAGAGCTTGCCCATGGTTGAACCAACGGCAATACCACGATAGTTATCCTTGACACTGACATCACCACGCTTGAACACAGAACACAGGTAGGCAGAACTCCACACAGCAGGCACATCCCCAGTGGAGAAAGCATGGTCTAGGATGTCACGCAACTCACTCGACAATGTAAAAAGATGCTTAAAAGTGCCATCTGGTAGCTCCACCTCACTGTATGCACCTCTTAGCAGTTCACCACGCATGCCATCGGGGCCCGCCATACGGCCATTCTTCATGCGCAATAGTGCACACTCCACTTCTTCAACACTGATGCTGGAGTTCAAAGCTGCTGCAAATCCGTCAGTCACAGGGGCAGCCTGACTTTCAAGCGACGCCGTTAGCTCAGACACAGACGTAGCACACTCAGGCAGGCTATGCTGGCCACTGGAGCCATACAGTCGACGCCAGTGCGCATCAAACCCTGCAGGATCCTGGACGGTACCCGGGGCAGCATGGCCCTTATATGCAGTCCAAAATCGGCGCGGATTGTGCCGCAAATCATGCAGTAAACGGGCATGCGTCTTACGCTCACACACACGTTTAGCCCGCCGTTTTGCAGCATTGAATGACCTCCGCGCTGCAGCAGCAGCGTGGGTGTTGCCACGTAGCACTGCCTGCCGCAGGACTTGCCACTCAGGTTTGCACTTGCCAAACCAAGCATTGGCTTGGCGGCTGTCACTCATTCTACCGGTACGACCAGTCGACACTCCAAACACATTTGCAGCAACTTCACACACAGACGCACTCCAGTGAGAAAAGGCCTCAGTCACTGACAGCTGTCCACCCTGCATAGCCTCAATAATACTCGCACGCAGTTGATCATGGCGGGTAGCAGAGAGAGCACCAATGTACCTCGCACGTTTGTCTGGGCCCCACTTCACACACGGTGTAATGATAGGCGTGAAGCCGGCGTCTACACATCCCTGCTGCAGTGCCACTGGCCAGTCAAGGACACACACAAGAGCATGATGATCAGAGAATGCCACTGTGCCCTGTGACAACACAGCAAAGTTGGACACAGCAGGCAGAAGACAGCGGGACACGAGGCCATGATCAATGACTCTACCACTACCGTTGTTGGAGAGGTGGGTTGCAGCACCGTGTTGGTCGCCTGGAGCCCGTCCATTCAAAATGGAGAGCCCCGTACTAGCACACAAATGGATCAAAAGTTTGCCAAACACACAAACTGTGGCTGTGTCAGAGTTGCACCGTGGGGGCAAAGCGGCCGTGGCGCCCTGCACCGGGCCGGCAGGTAGGCCCATCGCATCTAACAACTGCTGCGCGCCTGCACCGGACTTGTCAGCAGTGCCCGTCCGAGCATTGAAATCACCAAAAACACAAACGCTGCTGTACAGCTGCCCAAAGCCTGAAAATGCACCACTTCTACTTGCAGGTCAGCAAAAGCCTGCAACCAGCCACTAGTGTTCTGCCACTCAACTGTCGACGTTGAAGGAGGAAGATATATTACACACACGTACATTGCCCGGAAGCCCGGAGCAGCCACTCGTAACCACATGTAGTAGTCTGTACGCTTCACTCTCACAATGCCTAGCATGCTGTTGTCGAACCCAGATTGCCATGCCCTGCCCATGTCCTGCCCCAACAGCTGACCGATTCACACGAGGGAGCCCAGGGAAGCATGTGAACCCTGGTATGTCAAAGGTATCCTCTCTGCCCAACTCAACACACAACAACATATTCACCCGCTGCGCAAGGCGCTCCAATGATACTGCTTGCTCTGCAGTGAGCACATTCAAATTCCAGTACAAGATGTTGAAAGGGTTAGCACACTGGTCCAAAACCAAACACACCGAACCAGAACCATCCCCATCCCCTTGCCGGCTCCCGTCCCTCTATTGTGCAGCAGAGGAGCTGCCACCACCCTTTTAACGCTGCTGCTGCTGCTGCTGCTGAGCAGCAGCAGCGGGTGGCGGCGGGTACCGCTGCTGTTCTGCTGTGTCGGTCTTCCCCATGCCGCCGGCCTGCCATTTCTGCAGCAGCCTCTCAGACACGCTCCCCATGGAGGTGCCCGCCCCATCTGCTCTGTCCTGTCGCGCAGAGGTGCCACGGTTGCCAGCCCAAGCACCAGCAGGCGCTGCAGGCTTAGAGACGCTCGGCGCAGCGCTGCCGGCATTGTTGCGCGGCTTGCCTGCTGTACTTGCTGCTGCAGACCATGCTCCTGTCTTGTTGCCGCCAACCGCACGATCCTGGCGTGGTCTCACTGCTGCTGGCGCAGCAGCTGGGGCGGCTGGTGCACCAACGCCAACTGCTGGAGCTGCTGGTGCTAGTGCAGCAGCTGGTGCTGCTGCCTGCCCCATGCGCCCCCCGGCAGCAGCAGCATTTGCTGCTGCCCCTGCTGCTGCTGCCGCTGTTGCTGCTGCTGCTGCCCCCGCTGCTGTAGCTGCCGTTGCTGCTGCGTCCGGGCATTCTGGCTCTGTATATATCTTTATTGGCGCCTCCGCTGCATGCGCCCCCAGCTTCAGGAGGTGCCGCCTGCTCCAAACAGTGGCATCGGGTGTGCGCCTGCCAAGCACACACCGCCCATGCCTGAAGCGTGGCTTGGTGCCAGGCGGCGCCCTGTTGAGCTCCATCTTGAAGCTGTTGTGGCTCTTAATCATGCGCTCCGCACGCAGCTCACCCTCGGTCCTGTTCTGCCAGAAGGTGAACCCAAACTGCTGCTTCATCACCCGCTGCAGGTCAAGCAGGTCGTACTTGAACAGCACATCTGGCAGCATTGCGACCAGGTGCACCTTGTCCCGCCCAATCTGCACGTAGCTCTTACCCAGCACCCTGCCAACCCCGCCTGCAGCCTTCACCTGCGGCCCTGCTATCTGCAGAAGATGCGCAGGGGCCGCCCTTCTGCAGATAGCAGGGCCGCAGGTGAAGGCTGCAGGCGGGGTTGGCAGGGTGCTGGGTAAAAGCTACGTGCAGATTGGGCGGGACAAGGTGCACCTGACGATGTGCTTTGGGCCTTTTGAGAAGATAGTTGACAGCCCTGCTGTAACGGTGCGGCCAAGAGCTGCTGGGGCAGACGTACTGTACCGTCAGGCAGTACATGATTATGAGTGTCACACGAGTGACAGTGCCTGGGATCCAATGATGACGTGTCGGCACAACTGCCGATGAGTAAGAACTACATAGGCCCTGGAATGTAGGAGGGAACGGAAGAGAGGAAGCAAGAGAGCGAGTTCTGGTTCCCACGGGCCCATCCCAAAAGATACGACTCCTTGTGTGACGACTGCACAGAGCGGACCGAGCGAGAACCTTTACACTGGTAGCTGAGACTGTACGATTTCGTGACCTGAATAATGGCTGAATACGATGAGCAAATGCAGCTCGATGAGGAGCAGCCCGACGAGCAACAGCTAGGACAGCAGCAGCAGGTGGCATCCGGTGCTGCACAGAGCAGCAATGCACAACCAGTGCAGCATCCGCACGTTCATCTGTTCCCGCAACTGGCACCTGGCGTGCAGCTGGCACCTGACCAGCAAGCTGCCGCAGCAGCAGCAGCGCCAGCAGCATCAGCAGCGACAGGAGCAACGAATCCGCCGCTGCCCAGTGGTACACCACGTGCATCTGCACCGGGTGGCATCGTTAACCCGCTTGCTGCCCACTACTCAGCACATTCCAGCAGGTGGGTACAACCCATTTGTCCACAAATCAGCCAACAATCAAGGCCAAGCAGCAGGCCATGACCCCGCAGCAGCAGCCGCTGCAAATGCACATAGGTATGATCCTGCAGCAGTAGCTGCAGCAGCGGCAGGCGCAGGCGCCGCGGCAGGCGCATTCCCTGCGATCCCTGCCTACAGCTACCCTGTGATCAACCCAGCAGCAGCTGCAGGTGCAGGCAATGGTGCATTGCCGCATGACCCAGCAGCAGCAGCAGCAGCAGCTTCGGGGGCCTGGCCCCCCCCTGCTGCTCCCCCGCCTGCCCCGCTCGCTGCTGTTCCGCCTGTCACCGCACTTCAGGCAGCAGCCCGCCAGCTGGGCATTGACCTCTCGCCTGAAGAAACGCAGAAGATGGAGCAGCTGCTGTCAGCAGCAGGCCCACTCTTCGCCTCAGCAGCAGCAGGCCCCAGCGGCGGCAGCGGCAAGCTGGGCGCCTCACCCGCCAAGCTCAGCATGAGCTACAAGGGCCCCATCCATGAGTGGTTCTTCGCCCTGGAGAACTGGCTGCACAATAACAACGTGCCACAGCACAAGCAGTTCACCACAGCACTCACATTCATCGACCCTGCCGTGCTCACGCTGGTGGTGCCCAACGGCGACCTTGCAGCCCTTGAGCAGCACGCTGCGTACTACACCCTGCAGAACCTCAAGGACTGGGTGAAGGCGTCAACCATCGGGGGCGGCGGCAACGCTGACTACAGCCATCTCACCACGGCCAACACCACCAGGATCGACCGCAGCAACCCTGACCACGCCGCCATGCTGCAGGCCATGAAGAGCGCCTTCGCACAGCTGACCAACAAGTCAGCTGACGCCTTCAAGATCTTCATGGTGGTGAAGAACAGCGACCTTGCCCTGCGCAGCCACATCATCACCCAGCCCAGCGGGGCGCCCTGGCCGGACTTCGCGAGCTTTGAAGCGCACTTCCTGGCCCAGGCAGCCCTGGTTGACCGTCGCACCACCGGCCAACCATCCAAGCCTGCCTACCACTCTGACGCCAACGCGCGGCAGCGCCGCACTGAGCGCCGCGACTTCAGCGCTGGCTTCTACCACCCCTACTCGCGTCCCAGCGGCACTGGCCGCAACGGCGGCGGCCGTGGCGGCGGCGGCGGCGGCGGCCGTGGCGGTGGCCGCGGCCGGGGCTACACTGGTGGCCGTGGCAACAATGGCGGCCGCGGCGGCAGCGGCCGAGGCAACATCGGTGGCGCCGGCCCCATCAAGTGCTACAGGTGCCAGGGCTTTGGCCACTACGGCAGGGACTGCGCAACGCCTGACAAGAAGGTGGGCGAGTGTAGCAGCATGGGGCTGCGCGTGGGTGCACTGGAGAGTGGGGAGAGTGTTCCTTGCGGTGTCACGCATGCATGCACCGTTGTGGGTGATGCTGCAGTTGGCAGCAGCGTTCCAGCAGATGCCACAGGAGATGACGCTGGCCGCGTTTCGCGGCAGCAGGTAGGTGTTTTTGTTGAACCTGCTGCTTGCAGCAGCGAGCCTGCTGCACCGGTGCGGCCTGGCGTGGTGTCCACTGTTGGGCGCGTGCCCACCTCTCCTGTACCTGTGCATCCTAACCCCTTTGAGACACTCAGCAGCCTGCGAGATGCAGAGCTGTCTGTGGACGGCTGTGAGCTGTCAGAGCCATCCCCGGTGGATGAGCTGCAAGAAAGGTATTACCGCATGCTAGCGGACATGCCGCAGGACTGGCAGGATGCCATTTTTGGCCCTGGCCGGTCCTCATACGACCCTTTTGAGGGTGAGCCTGGCTCCTGCACTGAAGGGGCACGACCACGTGCGCCCGCTGTGCTGTCACCTGTGTTTGCTGACAGGGACCAGGAGCTGGCCGCTCTTAATGCGCTCATTGCGCAGTTTAAGGCGCATGACCCGCCAGCCTCGCAAGGCGAGGACAGCGGCACTGCGCCTGGCATGCCAGCCAAGAGGCGCAAGCGCCGTGGCTTGAGTGCTGCCAGTGGCGACAGCAGCAAGGGTACTGCTGCTGTGCCAAGTGGGGTTGTTGAGAGCACAGAGGATGTGCTGCAGTTCAGCACGGAACGTTTTGCTGAGCTGCAAGCTGCACTTGTTACCCCTTGCACAGTTGACGCGTGTGCAAGTGCCGACGGCAGTAACGCTCTACTGCCTGATTATTGTTGTGATGGTGACAAGTCAATTTTCTCGAGGCATTTTCAGCCTGGGACTTTTTGTGGATGCATACTCCTATAAAGATGCGTGAATTTTTCTTGGCTCGATATCGAATGCAGAAGGCTAAGTGCCCAGCCATTGGTGCGTGTATACTGCTGCCTGCAAAGTTTAAATCACCCTTTTTGAAGGGTATGCAGCAGCTCACACGTTATAACAGGGGTACTGCCCTGTTTACGGACGCGGTGACTAGACAGCCCGTCAAAGCTAAATGCGATTTTGTGGTGTGGATTGACACACCGGCACCAATGTCTAACGGCACTGACACAGCAACAGAGCCTGTTGCTACTGCAGATAAGAGCAGCAGTGCTGCTCCTGAACCAAATCAGCCTGTAACCACACATACAATGCAGTTGCTAGGTTCTGTACAGAACCATCTTACACGTGTGCTCATTGATACAGGTGCAGAAAAACATGCTTACATATCTGCACAGTTCTGCAAGCAGCATAACATTGCTGTACGAAAGAGCAAACAATCCCTCAGCATTGCTGGGATTGCAGGTGCTGCAGAAAACACTCAAACCTGTTGCACTACTACCTTGCGTCTGCAACAGCTCAGCACACAACTGAATTTTGCAGTCATTGAGATGCCCAGTGCGTTTGATGTTATACTGGGAGACGCCTGGCTGAAAGCCATGGATGCAACATTGGATTTCAAAACCAGCACGTGTGTGGTAGAAGGCAAAGGCAAGCGACCAGTGGTGTTGCACATGAGCACACCTGAATCGTCGTCTGCGCAAGCAGAGACTCTGCCATCGGTGCTATCGTATGCGCAAGCTAAACGGCTGTGCAAGCATGACGATTTTTGGCACTGCTTGGTAGTGGTAAAACCTGCACCGTCAGCTGCAGAAGCAGCAGTGATCGCTGCTGCTGTTGAACAGCCAGCTGACCCGCGAGTGCAGCGTTTACAAGTGGAGTACCCAACTGTATTTACAGAGCATCCACCACACGGAGGCTCTAAACTCCAACTTGAGTACGAAGTGATACCGACAGAGCCGGGTACTGCTCCAGTACTGAGGCCAATGTTTAGGTACTCCCCTATTGAACTTGAAGAGCTGGACAGGCAAATTACAAAGTTACTTGAACTAGGCTATATCCAGCCATCTTTGTCACCATATGGTGCCCCAGTGCTGTTCGTCAAGAAGCCCAGATCAACAGAGTTACGTATGGTGGTCGATTATCGAGCCATCAACAAGTTGACACGGCGTATTCCACTGCCGTTACCACGAATCGATGAAATGCTTGATCACCTTGCAGGCTCAAAGGTGTTCTCCCTGCTTGATCTGAGGCAGGCTTATCATCAAGCCAAGTTACAGTCCTCTGATGTGCCCAAAACGGCCTTCAGAACACCGTTGGGTCATTATGAGTATCTGACCCTCAGCTTCGGGCTAGTGAACGCCCCAAGCGCGTTTCAAAACCTAATGAACACGATATTCTCTAAGCACCTTTACAAATTTGTGATGGTGTATCTTGATGACATCATCGTGTTCAGCAAGAATGAAGACGAACACGAGAAACACCTTAGAATGATCCTAAACATCTTACAGCAGCACAGTTTGACTGCTGCCATTGCAAAGTGCCACTTCTTCCAGAAGAAGTACTGTTTCTGGGACACATTGTGAGTGGTGACGGCGTACGAGTTGACCCTGCCAAAGTGGCAGCTGTCAAGGATTTTCCAGCGCCCAAGAACGTACCAAGCTTACGTTCCTTCCTGGGCATGGTGAACTTCTTCAGGAAGTTCATCAAGAGGTATGCACAAGTCGTGCACCCTCTCACTGATTTGCTGAAGCAATCAGTGGCATATCGCTGGACACCACAGTGTCAGGCTGCGTTTGACCAAGTGAAGGAGTTACTGACAACAGCTCCGTGCTGCGAATGCCAGACTGGCACAGCAAAGCACCCTTTGAAATGGTATGTGATGCGTCGTACAAGGGTTTATCTGGCGTTCTGTTACAGGACGGCCATCCCGTTGCGTTTGAATCACGCAAACTCATACCAGCAGAACTGAACTACTCAGCTACAGAGCTTGAGATGCTGGCAGTGGTTTACTGCACCAAGAAGTGGCGGTGCTACATTGAAGGACGTGATGTGAACGTCTACACTGATCACAAACCCAACACATTCTTTGACACTACCAGCATGCAGTCCCGTCGCTCTGCGCGGTGGCTAGAAGCCTTACAGGGTTATTGCCTAAAATGGCATTACAAACCAGGAACACAGAACGTAGTGGCCGACGCACTGAGCCGCCACCCTGCAGTGCAGTCTGACCCTGACAAGGTGTCATTTCTTGGTATACTGACAGCCACAACACCTAACGCTGCTCTGTTAAGCGATGCAACTTTCAAAGAGCAGCTGGCTGCAGCGTACAAGGCTGACGCTGCCTTTCAGCCAGCACACTTTGTTGAGAAAGAAGGGCTGTTTTATCGTGGCAAGACCCTGGTCCTGCCTGCTGACACTGGCTTGCAGCAACAGGTGCTGCATGAATGCCATGATGCCCCATATGCTGGCCACGTTGGTTACCTGAAAACGCTGAAGAATGTACAGCGTTATTTTTGGTGGCCTGGCATGTCTAAAACAGTCAAGCAGTACGTGCAGACATGCGACTCTTGTCAACGTAACAAGAGCAGTACGCAAAGACCTGCAGGTTTACTGCAGCCCTTACCAGTCCCTGGTGAGACATGGGAGTCTGTCAGCATGGATTTGATCATATCGTTGCCACGCACAGAAGCTGGCAACACGGCAATATTGGTCTTTGTTGACCGACTATCAAAGATGGTGCACCTGGCACCCTGCACAGACGAAGCAAGTGCAGAACATATTGCCGCCTTGTTCTTGAACAATGTGTTCAAGCTGCATGGACTGCCAAAGTCCATCGTGTCTGACAGAGATGTCCGCTTCACCAGCAAGTTCTGGCAAGCATTCACTGAGAAGCTGCAAGTGCAGCAACGCATGAGTACTGCCTTCCATCCGCAGACAGATGGAAACACTGAACGTGTAAATCGCGTGTTGGAGGACATGCTGCGGCATTACATTGATCCAACACAAACAAATTGGGACACACTGCTGCCCCTTGTTGAATTCTCAATCAATGACTCTCATCATGAGTCCATAAATGCAGTACCATTCGTACTGAACTTTGGCAAGAGGCCAAATCTCCCGCTAGACCTTGTTGTGAACCAAGGGGGGGAGGAGCAAGGCGATTGCGACACTGCAACGTCACTTGCGGAGCGTATCCAGACTGTTGTTGCTCGAGCTAAAGTGTGTTTGCAAGCTGCACAGCAGCGGCAAAAAGCATATGCTGACACACACAGAAGAGAGCTTCATCTCTCTGTAGGCGACCAAGTTCTCCTGAGCACAAAGAACATCAAAGTGAAGACAGCAGGAACACATAAGCTACTGCCAAAGTGGCTTGGCCCATTCAAGATTATCAAATCTGTGAATGAGGTCGCTTACAAGCTGGACCTACCAGCAAGTCTTAAGATTCACCCTGTCTTTCACGTTTCATTGATGAAACCTTACAAGCCAGGTGGGCGTGTTCAGCCACCTCCTGTTCCGGAACTGATTGAAGGAGAAATGGAATATGAAGTTGAAGCAATCCTGGCACACAGAGATGTGCAGGTGCGCCGGAAGCGCAATAGGGCTAAAACGCCCGTACTTGAGAGGCAATTCCTGATCAAATGGAAGGGATATGATGAGAGCAACAACACTTGGGAACCTGAGCAGAACTGCTCAAACTGTCAAGACAAGGTTGACGAGTATTACGCTCGTCTGCAGACTGGATCTGGCACTAACAAAAAGAAGCGCACTGCAGACCAAGGGATGCAGTTGCGTAGCTCCAAACGTCAGCATTAGCTGTCAGGAGCATAAGTGTGTGTTGTCATTGACTGGTCTGAGATCAGTCATGACCGACCTAGTGTCACTAGCGCGCGCAACCACTTGACTACGGCTTGTGGTATTACACACACTACAAGTTACTGACCCTCAGTGCATGTGAGCACTGTTGAGCTAGGACATTGCACGAAGTGCCGTACTACAGCCGGGGGATCGAAGCCTGTTGTGTAATCTGTCCCCAAGGGTGCTACGCTGAGGTCCCTGCAACCTGGCTGTTAGTTTGGGGAAGTGCCTTAGCTGTACCCCAATGTTGCCGGCTGACTTGTGTCACATGTTCATGCGCATACATTCACATTACCGTACATCCTCTAGGCTCTGTTGACTGAGGACAGCCAACAACCTGAGGGGGGAGGAATGTAACGGTGCGGCCAAGAGCTGCTGGGGCAGACGTACTGTACCGTCAGGCAGTACATGATTATGAGTGTCACACGAGTGACAGTGCCTGGGATCCAATGATGACGTGTCGGCACAACTGCCGATGAGTAAGAACTACATAGGCCCTGGAATGTAGGAGGGAACGGAAGAGAGGAAGCAAGAGAGCGAGTTCTGGTTCCCACGGGCCCATCCCAAAAGATACGACTCCTTGTGTGACGACTGCACAGAGCGGACCGAGCGAGAACCTTTACTGCGGGCAGCAGCACCACCACACCCTGCACCAGGCATGCCCGTACTGCGCAGGGCTGTCAACTATCTTCTCAAAAGGCCCAAAGCACATCGTCAGCTCCTCCATGATGCGCTGTGCCCCACCGCTGCAGAAGTCCAGCAGCTCTGCATCCTGAAGCTCAATGTCAGCAGCTGAGAGTTGAAATCGACAGCCCCAGTGAGGCGCTCGGTTCCTGCTTTGATCACCTTGGTGGTAGCAGAGCAGACGGCCACCTCACTCTTAACCGACCCAAAGGCGATCCGCAGCTGCTGCAAGAACTCCTCGTTCAGCTTCTGCTGCTGCTGCTGCTGCTCGGTCAGAGCTGCCCGGAACGCACGTAGTATAGCTTGGTCTTTTACACGATCACTGTCTTCAGTGACATCCTCGCTGGGGCGTTTTGCATTTCTGCCATCGAGCTCCATGTTCTCCGCCCCCATGCCGAACGCACACAGTGGAAGCAGGGACTGTAGCAGGGACTGTAGCCCTATTGCAATGCGGTCATGTACACATAGAGAGCCATACAGGACTCAAAAACTGCTAGCAGTTGGGCCAGCATGCCAAGGACCTTTGTCGATCTGCAAGTCAAATTATACTCGAGATCGCAACAGCTGCGCACGGCGCAGCAGCCACCCCGTGTGTGCTCAGAGAAGCTGCACTCAGGGCTTAGGGCACAGCAAATCGGTAGTGACACCAGCACAGCAATGCCACACCACAGCACGCTACAAAGGAGAGTGACCCAGCACACCCCCTCATGCAAAGCTGCATTGGCATCTGTAAGCAACGCTGACAGTGGCCACTGTACAGGGCACCGTTGGTACAGATCACTACTCCATGTATTTGTTGGGAGGTACAGAATGCCACATGTCCCTGCTTTGACAAGATGCATACATGCATGCATCAAGCAATCCTGGTGTCTCGTCATCATATTACCCATTCAAGCCATAGCATCAACGCCATCGGCCCCTGCTGTCTGCGGTGTTGCAGCAATGCGCTATCAAAGCACGCCATACGAACGGACTGCTGTAATGACACTGGGCGGTGACACCCAGCTGCTCCAACAGTGCTCAAGTACCGTCCAGGCTGGCACTCGCCTTGTATGACAAGTTACAGGTGTCATACACATCAAAAGCAGACAACATGTACAGCAGACGATGCAGAGCACCTGAAGTAGATGCCGCCTCACAATAGCCTGTTGCGCCCTGTTGCCGTCCTGTGACACCTGCATTGGCAGCATGGCTGCCCTGCCAGCATGTTGGGCACACACATCACCACCACATGTGAATGCATCCACAACAAACCCAAACCCTTTTGAACAACGGGATGTGTGAGAGCCAGACCATGCACAGGGCAGCTAGTAGGGGAGGTACCCAGGTCAAGCCCCAACCCTTGTACGAATTGGGGGTGTCTAAACTTGCAATCAGTCTCCATGAACCTCATTGATCAGCTGCTGGAACTCGGCGCATCACTCACACATGCTGTGCAGGCCAATGTTGTCTAGTTGTAATGTGATCACCGGAACTCATAGCAGACGGCACAGCCATCATCCCCAGCACACACCAGCCTGTCACCAGCCGGTGACACCTCCATCGCACGCACTGCCGCCTTGCCAGCAACTAGCGCGTACAGCGCCCTGCCAGCTTCAAGGTCCACCACATGCACAGAGCCATCGCCGCACCCACACAGCACCAGATCCGCTGCCACTGCAGTCAAGGTGTAGGGGAAGTCCGTCAGCTGCACCGTGTGGATGGGCTTGCAGGGCTGTGCTGCGTCCATCACCCGCAGGGTCATGTCAGCGCCAGCTGTCACCACCAGGTTGCCACTGCTGCCGCAGCCTGCACCATGCATCAATGCAACGGCACGCAACATGCACACCACCAGTCACATCAGTGGGAGTGGTGCCAACACCAACCCTGCTGCACAAAGCCAAGCTATACCACTTTCTACGCTCCCCAGCTGCCAGTAATGCAGCAAGAGCAACGGCCACGCAAATCGTGGTAGCCAAGCAATACAGCATCGAAGCAGCTTGCACATCTTCCTGCTGCTCGAATCGCATGTTTGTGTATGCTGCTCTTGCCTTGTGCACTGCACCGCGCTGCCACCAGAGCACCCACCTGTCACAATGTTGCTGACAGCGCCCCTCCCTTGCTTGCCCACATGCACCGCCTGGGTAGCCACACAGCCGCCAGTGCGGCCATCCCACACCTGCACAACACCATCTTGGCCACCGCTGATGACACAGCAGCTGCCGTCGTTGCCTGCGTCCTGCGCTGGCGCACGTGCTGCCGACCATGCCAGAGCTGAGATGTGGCCCTGGTGTGCTGCTGCTGCGCCCCAACAGCTGCTGCCTGAACCCAAGTCCCAGCACATCAGGCCACCCTTGCGGTCACCTGTGACAGTAGCAGCAGCAGCAGCAGCACAAGCGTCTCACTGAGGTGCTACACGAAGTCCCTGGTATAAGTAAGCCTCGATATCCTGCCAAGACATTGCCATGATGGAGGTGGGGTGCCAGTCAATGCACTTGACACCTAAGCAATTTGCTTGCAGGCAAGCCACAGTCCTTGCCACGGTGCGGACCACATCCAGCACACCTGTGCACAGGAGCACATGGAGGGTCAACATGCAGAGGCCCAGAGCTTGCAGCGGTAACACGCAGCAACAGTTTAGTCTGCAGACTCACCTGTGGCGATGCTCCTTCCACCAGGGTGCACCACCAGCTCCAGTACTGGCCCTGCATGGCCCTGCAGCACCGCCACCGGCTTACACCTGCTGCTGCTCACATCCCACACCTTCACGGTCTTGTCGTAGCTGCATGAAACCGCCAGCACTGGCCCCGAAGCTGCTGCTGCTGCTGCTCTGCCTGATCTGGCCCTTGCACTGCTCCTCCAGCTGCTGTCAACACGGGGACTGCTGCTGCCGCTAGCTGTGGCCGGCCCTGTCGGTTGTGCTGGGGTGAGGCAGGCGACTTTGGAGACTGGCGCAGCATGCGCTGCCTGAATCTCGCAGCCTGCGCTGCCTGCAGCTGGCCACAGCCAGAGGCGCCCATCCAGGCCTCCTGACAGCACCCTGCCTCCAGGCAAGCAGCACACACAGGCCACCCACCTGCGACAAGTACAGCAAGCAGATCACCACACCGCACACCAGGGAAGTGCACTGACATGGCGCGCAGAGCAAGCAGTTCATCCCAGCACACAACGGGGCAGTGCACTGAACCTGCTGGTGTCCCATTGCCAGCGACATGCCGTGATGTGCAGCCACACTGAAGCTGCCCATCACGGCAAGCAACGTTGGATGATGTTGCACAGCTCTATGCTGGCTGCGCCAGCGTCACCAACGCACTCCGTGTGGCCGGTTGTCTTCGAGTACAGTGTGCGCCGCTTCTTGCCTGCTGCTGCATCTACAACATATAATCCATGGTCGCTGCTGCCTATCACAACCTCGTTGCTGGACCAGTTGGCTGCACTGCACAGCAGTGGCCGGTCAGACAACGGTACAGTCACTCCTGTCAGGCAGGCGCAGAGTCACACAGGCAGCCATCAGAGCAGGCAGCACCAGCCGGTGGTGAGGATTGCACAAAGAACAAGGAGCTGGTGAGCTGTCCCTTACACGATGAGCATGCGAGTATGTACAACAACAACTGCAGATGCTGTTATTGCTGCAAGAAAAGCTCGACCCTGTATCGGCGCTTCCTTGTGGGGCCATGCAATGTCAACAACACTCCTTGAACGCGCTGGCAACAGGCCGGCTGCTGGTTGCTGCAAACCAACCAAGCTGTAAAGCGGACGTACCATAGGTAGTTGACTGTGAACAAGCGTAAAGTGGGGCAAGGTCCTGCTGCCTCACCTGCTTCATGGATGGGCCCCACCCGCCAGCCTGGCCGTGCTGAGGTCAGCGGCCCTGTCGGCGGCCCTGATTTAGCGACTGGCATGCCAGCTGCTTGCAGGACACGGCTGGGGTTGCTCTCTGTATGCATCCCAGCTCTAATGCTCTGTAGAGAGCCTGTACGCTGACTGCTGCCGCTTGGCCCAAGGTCTTGGGTGTCCTGCAAGCAAGGCCCGCGGCGCGCTGTGCATGTCCTGTGCGGCCTGCTGCTGGCTGCGGCCCTGCTGGTGGTGGTGACGGCTTGGCGACCGCTGCTTCTACTTGGTCTGTTGTGTTCGATGTTACAGTTTGTGTGCTTTGTTTGCTGTTGTCAGCAACTGGCAGCAACGCTCCGTCGCCGCTGCTGCTGTCACTGGTGCTGTTGCTGCTGATGCTGTTAGGTGACCAGGAGCTGCTGTTAACAGGCTGCTGAACGCGTCGTTAAAGTTCTGCATGTAAGCCTCGTTATCTGCATCTGATGCAGATGCCAAGTACTGCCTCTGACCTGCAAGTCAAGCAAGTTGACAATCCTGCCCAGAGTGAGCAAGACATGCTGCTGCTCCACATCTTTGAAGGTGCCTGCTGGCTACATGGTCCTGTCATCTCACACCTGTATTCCCGGCATTCTGCCTAGCTCTTTGCGCGTCCTTCAACCGCTGGAGAGCTGTTCAGCAGGAGGCATCACTTTGAGCGGGCCTGCTTTGTCAGCAAGAGATCAGGCACAGCTTCATAAAGTAGAGTACACCAATGAGCACAGTGCTGCTTACAGTGCTTGCTAGCAACTGTGCCAAGAAGCAGCATTCGCTAGGTGACAAGCGTGGTGTTGCTAGGGCTTGAGCATTTGTTGACGTGAACTGCAGGACGGCGATCCAGTAACGTCCCTGCAAGAAAGCGTTTTGCAGCTCGAAAGCGTCAACCTCAGCCTTACGTGTTCTGGTTGCGTATGTTGATCTACTGTCCCTCACAGGCAGGTGGCTGCTGAGTACGTTTGATCGGTATAATTAGATGTCTGGCATGCCTTGGAGCAGCTGCAACCGGCCCCACAACAGCGCAACTGATTGATCACCGACAGCGTAAAAGCACGCACACCCACTGCTGTGCCGGAGCATCTGATGCAATTGAACCGCCGTAGACCATACTTCAGGTTGCACTTCTTCATTTTACTGTTGGGATTGCAGGTACGTCACCCCAGGTCGCGTTTACACAACAGCAGCAGCGGCAACAGCAGCAGCTATGTCAGCAGCAACCAAGCTGCAGGCGTTCTGGAACCATCCAGCAGGACCCAAGACCAGTAAGTGGGGAAGTTCATACCTGATGGGTTGTGCTGGGTTGCTGTTCGTCAGCGCACTGCTAGTTCTGGCTGTGCAGCTCTGGCTGTGCACTTGCACACATGTGCATGGGGAAGCAGCAGTTGCTGCCCTTGCCTGGTGCTTTTATGGCAGCGCAAGCTAGTTTTTGGGCATGTCAATGACCACAGCAGGAATATAAAATCCTGGTCAGTTTAAGCTTATGCAGCAGGGCCAGCGTGGCAGCACTGTGGCGGTGGGTGTAGCAGCTGAGTAGGAGCATGATGTGTCAAGTGCAGCAGACATGTGGGCGTGCACTGGTGGTGGCACTCACTTGCTTCCACATAGCACCCTATGAAGGTGTGGTCCTGGCAGTGCACATCTGTTTTCCTTGGAGATGACATGCTTCGAGAGCCAGGACAAGGGAGCTGAGGCGTTTGCAGGCAGATTACATTGAGACACTGCAGGCCTGCAGGGGGCTGGTGTAACAGCTACGCTGTCGTGCCTGTTGAGCTATCCCGACAGGTCATGCTTGATGCTGATCATGCAATCATGTGCGTTTGTGCGCAGTTCACTTCTGGGCGCCTGCTTTCAAGTGGGGCATCACGTTCGCCAACATTGCAGATATGCAGCGTCCAGCAGATAAGATCTCCACACCACAACAGTGCGGTGAGCCTGGCACAGCAGCAGCAGCAGCAATCATTGGCACAGCTGTGGTCTAGGTGGCAGCAGCAGCATCAGCAGGACGGAGCAGGTTTGGTAGGGGCGACAGCAGCAGCAGCAGCAGCAGCATGGCGGTGCAGACATGGCCTAGCTCGCATCATCATCATTATCATCATCAGCAGCAGCAGCAGTACTGCTATGTTTCAGCTGCAGCAAGCACGTGTGCAGCGACGTTGCGCGGGCACCTGAGCACACAGGGAGGTTTGCCCGCCGCAGCTGTGATGTGACGCCGCCTGCCCTCCACTGCTGATGCCTGCGCCCACCCGGCCCTGCCTGCCCCCCGCTGCCACTGGCTGGTGCTTGCAGCCGTGACGGCGACTGGTCTCATCTGGACACGCTACAGCACGCAAATCAGCCCCATTAATTACAACCTGATGACAGTGAACGCCTTCATGGCCGTGACGGGAATCTACCAGCTGTCACGGAAGATCAGGTACGTGCGTGCACGCTCTGGAATGCCGGGTGCGCTGCAGTCTACTGCTGCAAGGTGTGTTCGCCGACAGCTAAGGCTGCCTCAACATTCTGCACACCCGGTCAAACACTGCGTTGCTGTATTACCTTTACCTGAAGGTAACTCTCCTGATGACGGCCCGAGATTGCGCTAGTGATCTACTCTGACCAATGCGCTGGCTGTTGCGTGTTGCTCCACTGCCCAACAGAGTCTCAGTCACTTATAAATGGTTACAAAGGCTCAATCACTCTTGTGCACAATTCTCGGCGTGCCGAATTCAGGCACGCCACGCCACAAAAGGCCGTCAGCGCCCACAAAACCACAGATGTGAGCCCTGATCAACAAAATCACGCAATCCTGCACAAGCTAACGGCGCGCTTGCTGCTTTTCACAATAGTCATCCAAACAATGACATCACCAATTCCGGTGCTCCAACCGACGCATAGCCGTGGCTAGGTCAACCAGGTTGACTGGTCAAGCCCACCAAAAGAGGGAACGACTGAGCATAGCAGTGCGCAGCCACACAAGCTGGAGCTAATCGGACAAGGAACTAATCGGTTACGTCAGCTTCAATGCTGCTGCCACCAGCTGTTACGGTGCTGCCGCCTTCTGTGGTTGTACTGCAGCTCGCTCAGTTTTCCCCAGCTTAATGCACGGCTGATCATCATGATCTTCAAACACAACTGCTGTTGGCGCCTCCATGGCTTACGGGCTTTGTGAAGGCAACTGTGTTTGCTGCACACGCACACAGCAGCTGAGCAAGCAGAAGATGGCCCTGCTGATGATCATCTGCAATCTGGTGCTGCTGCTGCTCATATGGCACTGCCCGCTTGACTGCCAAGCTACACACCAGCAGTGCCAGGCTGAATTCAGCCAAGCTTTGAAGCTTCTGCAGCTGCTGCTGCTGCTGCTCAGCAAAGCAGCTGTGTGAGATGTTCATATGCTTGCTCGGCGGGCGGCCGTAAAAGGAAACAGCACTGACGATCTGCAACAATTGTGTCAAAGGCGTCTGCAGCTCTGTAGGTCCCTTCTTACCAGAGCGATTGTTACGAATTATCCCAAGAGATCCCAAAAAATACCAAAGTAGGGGCGCTGGCCCACCCGCAAAGGAGCCTAAACAAGGCTCATGGGGGCCACGAAAAAAGGGGTTTGGGTAATTAAGGCCTCGGACTCACAGGCGGTCTTAATCACATCTTAATTATGCTTCGCACCAGCCCCCGGACGTTGTGCATCCAGAAGTAGCCATTGAGTCGACAATGAGTAGCCATTGAGTCGACAACGTCCCCAATCCCCAATGCAACGGAACGGATGCAAATGGCTCCTGGGCTTCAGGAAAAAGGCACAGCTGCGTAATGTTTGAGGTGTTACATTCACGTGTCTGCGCGGATTGGCCTTCGCACGGTCCACCTATGGGCTAGTTTGGGCGCGTTGCAGAAGGAGTGTGCCGCGTGGTGCTTGCTGGTTGCGCGAGGGTGGTGGGAAGCTGGGGTGGGCACCTGCGCTGTGTTTGCGCCGCCTGTCCAGGACAGTTTGTTTCCTCAGCGTGGTGAACAGCTGTCACCTGTAGCTGCTCCATGGCTCACGCTCTGCCGTGGTGTGTGCTGTCTGACATGCAGGCATGAAATGGGCAACAAGGAGGCAGCTGCCTGATGCGGCGATGCACTCGACTCGCAGCAGCATCCTAGCAAAGCGGCTTCCCGTCAGCTGCGGCAGCCGGCTGCAGAAGCAGCGGCAGTGAACAAGGTGCAGGCACAATTCCAGCAGCATCATTGCTTCATGGTATGATGGGGGCTTGCAGGTGGATACTGTGTACCGGGTTGTGGTTGGTGCACGCTCATTGCATCGGCAACGTGTGCCTCACATACCTTGGGACTGGTCTCATTGCTATGTACATTACATCGTCGCAGCACCGTGCTGCATGCAGTGTCTTGTATGATAAGCCGTCATTGGCGCTGCAAAGCGACCAATGCGTGTGTGCGTTCCTACAGGCACCCTCTTGCTGGATCCAGCAGCCGCTGCAGCACCACCACAGCAGCAACCTGCAGGCGATGCTGCTGCTTGCCAAGGCCAGGCCCACCAACAGGTATAAGGGTGCATGTACCGATTGCGGTTGCCTCAACTGCGCAGCCGCGTGCATGCAACCAGGTGCATCTGAAGATACATGTCATGTTGGGTGGGCCACTGCGCAGTCGCTGGCAGCATAGCTGGGGGCGCACATGGCAGTCCGTGCTGCAGCAGGAGCTGTGCTGCTCCAAGCACAGTGCTACACCCCATGTGTTGGTTTGTGTTGCTGAGCTGGCTGAGCTTACCTAGAGGTCACCACGGTGGCAAAGTATGCTTGCCATCATATAGTCATGTCAGGCGTTCATGGACAGGGTAATTAACATTCACATTCTCTAATACGAGGGTTGTTGGGGGCTGGCTGAGCCAGTTGCTGCAAGTGGTTGCACTGCGGCACCACGGCGCCCGTGCTGCAAACAGCGGGGCCAGCGATGACGTGCTTCAAGTGCCATGGCGACCATGCTGCCTGCAACAAGCTGCAGCACTGCCAGAAGCAGGAGGGCATATGATTACATAACGGAGTTGGCTGTGTGATCATCATCATCATCATCATCATCATCATCATCATCATCATCATCATCATCATCAACATCATCATCATCATCATCATAATCATCATCATCATCATCATCATCATCATCATTATCATATTACCCATTCAAGCCATAGCATCAGCGCCATCGGCCCGCGCCCCACCAGGGCGGAAAGAGGAGGGAGCACTGCTCCAGAATGTTTGCATGCATTGCGCACATCCCAAGACTTGACAAGAAAAGCAGCAATACACGGTGACACCATCCGACATCTTCCAGAACTGCCCCAAATATCATCAGAAACAAAACGCAACACCTTGATTGACGAATTAGCCATGGACAAAACGCTGCGCAACTTTTCAGCGCAACCAGGCAGGGATCTGATCTCAGCAAACATACTATCCCTCTGAGCAGAAGTAGCAGGCAATCAAACATTAAGTGTGACAAAGACTGCACCACAACAAGGACATCCTGAAGCGGAGTTAACTCTGCGACCCCCAAACTGACTGGTACGCTAATGACTGGTACGCTAATGACTGGTACGCTGATGCTATGGCTTGAATGGGTAATATGATGATGATGATGATGATGGTACGCTAATGTACACACAGACAACCCATATGAACACGCAACAGCAATTCAATACCACGTGGTATTGCCACTGAACGGTGGGCGGAGTGTGCTCACATGCGTGTGGCGTGTCGTGTGTTTGGCGGCCTTCAATGCTATGGATAAAGGCAGGAGGGCAGCCAACCTCCAGCATGTGCTAAACAGGCAGCATGACCTGGTTGCCAGTCCAGCAGGTGGCCCTGCCCTGGCGCCACCTGCTGACCAGCAGCTTATCACTCAGTTGTTGCAGCCTGCTACTCCCTCAGCTGCGTAACTGGCTCAAAATGAGGCAGTGAGGCAACACAGAGAGCAGCAGCAGCTGCAGCTTCAGCAGCAGCGACAGCAGGAGCTTGATGAGCTGGTGCAGACGAAGAAGAAGGCGGGGGTGGCTAGGTTTTGGGAGCTGCTGGTTGACTTCATAGTCATCAAGGCGGCACCCTTGACCTGGCTGGATATTGTGCCAGCTAATCACCCCTGTTTACGCGTGGTTGACGGCCGGCTGCAGCTAGCACCAAGAAGGGACTTGGCCTCTGTGTAGCACTGGATTTGTCACCTTGCGGGAAGAGACGCCCACATCGCCTGCAAACGCTTAACTGCAGCGCTGCAACATACTTTCCTTCGTCCTCATCATAGTTCCAGCCGCTGACACATGGCATACATAACCTTCCTGCTATATCCGTCACGCTGACACAACATGACATCATACCAGCTGTGTCCAGAAGCGCAGTGCATCAGGCTGACTCTTGATACAGCAGGCATACACACACAAGCGCTGATACCATTCCATCCCGAACTCACAACTCACGGCTGTAGTAGTTCATACACTAAATGCGCTGTGTGTAGCCTAGCCCTTCACCCCCTCCCAAAAGAGAAGACTGAAGCACAAGCGAGCCATCACAAGCCAACACCACACCAACACAATCAACAGCGACACAAGAATTCAGGCAACCACCAAAACACCAGCCAGGGACACGCAGATGCAGCACAGTGGTGGTAACCCCGCACCCCTAACAGCCAGTCACTGTGCACCACTCAGAAACACAGACTTAACACCCAAGAATGTGCTGTGGCGAGTGTGCTGACTATAGGCAGGCGCAGGAACTGGGCATGTGTTACTGCAGGATATAATGCATGCAAACATTCTGGAGCAGTGCTCCCTCCTCTTTCCGCCCCGGTAGGGCGCGGGGCCGATGGCGCTGATGCTATGGCTTGAATGGGTGATGTGATGATGATGATGATGATGATGATGATGATGATGATGATGATGATGATGATGATGATGATGATGATGATGATGATGATGATGATGATGATGATGATGATGATGATGATGATGATGATGATGATGATGATGATGATGATGATGATGATGATGATGATGATGATGATGATGATGATGATGATGATGATGATGATGATGATGATGATGATGATGATGATGATGATGATGATGATGATGATGATGATGATGATGATGATGATGATGATGATGATGATGATGATGATGATGATGACTGCAGGATACAACAACCCTAGAGCAGAGCACAGCAACAGCACATTACTGCAAATTACACACTACATCTGCGCCACAGCGCGAATTGGGGTTATTTCTTGCATCCTCTGCTCCTTTATCAATCAAACAATCAATTATACGTTTTTCCAGCAAGAGTGAAAACCCAAAAATATGGGAGCCGCTCATTAACCACCTTCAGTGGTTCCTAACCGGTGGGCGCAGGCCCACAAGCTAGGGCCAGATACGGCCAAAACCTTGAACGCAAGAGCGCTTGCGTGACAGACCTCTCATACAATGATCATACCCAAACCCAAATCACTGATGGCCCTGAGCTGGACCACAGCGTCAGTGCACTCCCGCGTGGGATGAATCCTCCCACAAGGGCACTGCCAGCCCACATCAGCAATCATAAACGGCTCACTAGAAACCGGATACATCTGCTGTAGGCGCTGCTGTCTCATGAGTGACTGCTGCTGCCTGTAGTGGGAGGAGGAACGGGAGAACCGCAGGGAAGCCCCCACGGCCTCAGGGTGTGTAATCCTGTAGACCATAGACCGCCATGCGCCCCTCATAAGACAGTAACCACGCAGGTCATCCATCTGATGAGGGAGTCCCAGCCGCTGCAAGTCGCTGTGTACACAATCCTGCCACCGAACTGGGGGCCGGCCCCTAGGCCGCTTCGTAACTCCATGCAAAGAAGAAAACAAAGCAACTTGGGGGATCCTGCCCTCATCCATGCGCACAACATGCCCCAGCCACCTCAGGCGAGCCGCCGCAAGGTGTTCTGCAAGGCTAACTGTGCCACACTGCTTCCTGATAGTCACCAGACGGTGTCTATCAGAGAGCCGCACGTGTAACACACTCCAGGCGCTCCGTCTGTTGCTTCGTCAAAGCCCATGTCTCACTGGCAAACATGATAACAGGCAAAACATACGCATTGTAGCATCGCATCTTCACACTCACATACATGTTCTTCATCCCCCAGAGTCTCTGCATCTGAGCAAACCTGTCTTTGGCCTTGCTTATGCGGGCACATACTTCTGCATCACAAGTGGCAGTTGTATCAACAATGCCACCGAGATAGTTGAAGCTAGACACGAAGTTTGCCACCCCTCCTGACAGCTGCACACCTTGCGGCGGAGGACCAGTAGAAGAGGGTGCCAGAGCTAGCAACTCTGTTTTGCTGGCATTGATACGCATGCCCATTTTGTTGCAAATGACATCCACATTCCTGAGCATGCATTCAAGCTCCTCCTGACAGCAACTCATGAGCACCATATCATCTGCATACAACAAAGTGGAAAGGGTAAACAAGCAAGCTCCTTTATCCATTCTGCTAATGTGGTTGCATGTCTTGTGCTGTTAGTACTCTCATGCAGCCTGTGTCAGCCAGTAGGTGTGTTGGGCCGGTGCCATTGCCTGGGGTGCGGCCTTGCCAGACACATCAGTAGGGTGGCAGGTGCCTGTGGTGCCACGGCGCTGCGGGTTATGATGTTGCTTTGTGTGCGTCCTAGTAGCAGTTTGAGGGGTTACACGGTGTGCTCAAGCGGCTACGCCACAACGGACACCTGGAATAAAAGGAAGCTGCGTGCAGCTCAACGCAGAAGGTCACTCAAGGAGGCTCAACCCCCAGGAAAGCCTCTGTGTGTGGGGCCAGACATCAGCCGTGCTCAGCACGACCCGTCGTCCCCATCACACGCAAATGTTGTTTGCTTGGAAGTATATGAGCATGCAAGCAGTAGTCTAAGCAGTGTCAGTGACAGCAATCTATACATGTTGCAGTACAGGAAGCGGGCTGAGCTGATGAGCATGATGCTGACTCAAGGGCAGATCAGACTCAAAGCAGCGGTGAGGAAAGAAACAGCTGAAAGCTGGCCAGCTGCTGAGGTTTTGTCATGGCTGCATATCTCAACAGGCATGCAGTGACCCCACATACACCCACTTTAGAGTGGGGCTGGTGGCTTCCAAGAGATAGGCAGGGAGAACGCAGCAACACACATATGCATGCCCGTGCAAATCACCTGCGGACTACACGTAAGCCATTGCCGCGCAGCACAGTGTGCCACGCAAGGAACGGCTGCCGCGTGAGTAGCTGAACTCTGTGACGACCAGGCACCCTAGCTGTAGCAGCAAAGTCAGCAAGCGCATCCCAAAAGCCGCCAACTGCCGCTCGTATCGCCACTTGCTCAACAAGCACAGGTACACCAAGCCGACAAGAGACCGCCCAGGCTACCCTGCGGCCATGTTCGCATGCATGTATCGCTGCCAAGCATACCATGTCCCAAACAAGGCGGTGCACATCACGGTGAGGGGCACATGCCAACCACAAAGCCCTGCAGGGCAGGTTTTCACCCGCCGTGAGCAGATTAAAAGCTCTAAGTTGACGCTCCACCTCTTCTCGCACGGCAACAGCCACCGGACATAGCCAGAAATGATGCTCCACACCTGGCCCAGCAGCTGAGCAAGCTGCACACCCCGTAGTCAGCTGCATACGCTGCGCAGTGGGGAAGGCATTTAGTCAGGCGCCAGGCTGCTTCTTTGTAGGTGTTAGCCACTCTAACGCCCCACCAGCGGGATAACACCAGTTGCACAACAGGCAGCTGGGCCCCGGCAGGAGTGCCATCCAACATTCTAACACTGTTCAGAAAAGCAGCATGGCGGGGAGCAATAGCATCAAGCGCAGAGAGACGTTGAAGCTTAGTGGCAGTGGCAACGGTGAGGTCGGCCAATCGAATGACATTTTCTGCACTGCCGCCCGGTCGCTGCCAGCCTAAATCAGCACACAACGTTTCACGCGCCAAAAGGAGGTCATCAGGGGTGACAATAGAAAGTTGTGCTGCGCTGTCACCAGCAGCATAAGCTGCTGCTAGGTGAGCACGCGCAGCTGCAAGCCACACCTGGGGAACCAGAGCTAGCAAGGCTTGCAGATGCTGATGGGCTAGCTGCCTGTCAGCATATTGCGGCTTGTTGCACAACCAAGGGCCCCAGATGTCACGCTGGTATGCTGCGCGCTGAGCTACCAGCCCAGGCAAGGCACATACTCTGTCCAGCTCAGAAGAGAGCACCACAGCCTGGCCGAGAGACTGCAGCTTGGGCAGCTGCAGTAGCCCGGATGCAACCACTTGTTCCAGGCCAACAGCAACCCTGCGTTGCTGACCAAACCACTCCCAGTCCTGTGGTGCAGTAAAAATGGGGTTGGCCCACAGCGGCGCGTGCCAACACAGCTCTTCAGCATCCAATGCTTCTGTGCCAACGTGGCGGAGTGGCGGGAGAGCCCGCATCCCCAGTGCCAACGCATGCAAAGCTGACGGCAAACGCTCATCTGCATAGGCAGACGGAAACAGATGTTCACGGCCACATAGCAACAACCCCCAAGGGCTGCTGCTGGCAGCACGCGTGCATGGTTCTGTTGCAGCGGCCCAACGAGGCCACAGCTCCCGTGCCACCGCCACCCAAGGAGCTGTGCCGCCTTGCATCAAAGGCAGCGCTTCACAAGCCCACCGTGACAACAAGTGGTGGTGGACTGGCATCAATCCAAAACCCCCACACTTCGGGTGTGCTGCCATGCAGTCACCTGGGATACCAGGGGCCCGTCTTAGGTCATCACCCGGGCCCAAACCAGCATCAATCAGCGCTGCTGACCACTTACTAAGCTAGTCGGTCACGTTAGAAGGCAGGTGGCCAGCAAACTGGGCCGCATATAACAATGTTGACAAAGCGTAAGCATTTGTAGCGAATGCCCGACCAAAAGCTGACAGTTTGGAGATGCGGCTGATGTTCTGCATGCGGTGTCGCACAATCTCTAAACTGCCACCCCAATCTACACTGCTCTTGCCACATTGATCACAAAACACACCCAAGGATTTTGCTTTCGCAACGACTTGCATAGCCCCCAAGCCGTGTGCAGCCTCACCTGGCGCAGCAGTCTGAGTCGGCTGCTGTCCTATGTGCAGCAAACGTGTCTTGGTGGGGTTCAAACACTGGCCAGAGGCTTTTGCAAAGTCAGACATGCATGAGAGAAATGTGGGAACATCGTGCATCGACAGCAAAAACACTTCAGCGTCGTCAGCGTACTGCACAGCTGCAAGCTGCTGACTTGCTGCCATGATACCAATGCCCCGCTGCTTGAGGAAGCATAGTAGCGCTTGCCCCACAAATAAGTACAACAGGGGTGCCAAGGGGCAGCCTTGGCGCACCCCAGCATCACAACGGTAAAACGGGCTGCAAAATCCGTTCACCGTAGCACAGGTATGTGTGTCAGACAGCAGCACACGCATCCATCCTACAAACCCGTCACCTATGCCAAGTGCTGCTGCCACATCATACAACAAAGATCTATCCACAGTGTCATATGCCTTGGCAAAATCCGTGAAAACAACCACTGCCATTTGCTGCTGTTCATGCATCAGTGCAGGTAGCAACTGCAACAGCCTGATGCTATCCCCTATGTGCCGATGTTGTAAGAATGCAGACTGCGCTGGATGCACAACCTCCCCAGCAGCTGCAAGCAAACGGTTGGCAAGGATTTTGGCCAGCACTCTATAATCGTAATTCAGCAGCTGTATCGGGCGAAAGGCAGCTGGATCAGCTGCGTCACCACCCGGCTTCAAGACAGGCAAGATGACACCATCAAGAAAACCAGCTGGAACAGTATGTGCTGAGCCAACAGCTGAATACAGTGCCGCTAGCAACAGCGCGAACTGCTCGCGGTATTGGCGGAAGAACTCCCCAGGGATCCCATCCAGGCCCGGCGCCTTCCCAGGAGCAGTTTGAGATATGGCGGAGAGCACCTCGCCTGCTGACACTGCTGCGTCACCCAGCTGGGCTGCTGTTGCTGCGTCCAAATGCTGTGAGTGCTGCGTGACTGCCTGCAGTACTGCTTGGCGGGCTGCCTGCTGTACCTGCGGTGCAACAGTCAAGTTGGCATACCGCTGGCCAACAATACGGGCTAAACTCACGCCATCTCGCACCAGATGACCACTGCCAGGCGCCCGCAAGCCTGCGATGTAACTGGCGCCCTTAGGGGGTTTGAGAATGCTAGTCATGGCAGGCCCAGGCCGCTCCCCTTGATGCACCCACTGCTGGCGCCGGCGCTGACGCTGGCGCTCCTCCTGTTGTTGCTGCAGCTCGGCCAGTTGTGTCCTGGCCTGTAGCACAGAGTCCAGTGTAGCTGGGAGCACCGCATCACTGCAGACTTCGAGCTGTGCATGTGCTGCCAGCACGGCCGCCACTGCTGCTGCATGCTGTGCTGTTGGCGGTTGCGTTGCCTGTGCCTGCTTTGACTGACGATTCAAATCTATAATCTTGGCCGCCAGCTGCTGTGCGTCCTAGTAGCAGAGAGTTTTGATCATGTTGATCATCATGTTATAATTATACAATGTCTTCAACACCTGAAGCAGGAGCACTGAGGTGCCCAGTACCTGCTAGTTGTTGCCATGTCTGCATGTTCCATTCCTATTTCGCTGATGTTGACACCTTTTGTTCAGTCCTGATGCTCTTTCTCTGCGCAGAGTTTGTGTTATTTTGGGTGAGGAAGCTGCAAATTCTTCTCTGAGGCTTTTTGTGGTTTATTCTCGTGTCCTGCGCGCTGCAGTCCTCGAAGTGTTCCGTTTCCGACGTGCACACCCATGTAACTCTCCTCAACCTGCAAGGCTTTCTCGGGGTGGGCCTCTTTTGGGTGACAGTCTGTTTTTCCGCTGAACTTCTAGCAGCTCTCTTTGTTTTCGGGTGTTCGTTGCGACGTAGTCGCCTGTGCACACCATGTAACCCCTCTTCTTCTTTCTGCAAGTGTGTTGGTGTATGAGGGTGGCTCACGTGTACAAAGAGTCTGCATGGCGCCTGGCCCTGAATGCATTCGAATGCGGAATTCCCTACTGCTCAGCGTATGCAGACTGCTTCGGGATGCGCGGCGTGCTCTGCTGCTGTGCCGGGTGTGGAGCATCATTTCTGGGCGTGTCCTGTTGCAGTTGCTGTTTGTGAAGAGATTGAGGGTCAGCTAAGAGCATTCAACATGTTGCCGGCAGGTGCGAGCCTGGCGTGTCGTGCGGTGTGGTTGACTTGCTCCCCTCGTCACAATGTGCACCAACTGGTGTGGGATATGGTCTGCCTGGCATCTATACATGCGTTTGGAAAAGGCCGCAGAGCGGCCTGGGCTGTGGCAAGTGATCTTGTGGTGCCTGTGCTGGTGGAGCAGGTGGCGGTACGTGCGGCACTTGGTGCTTTTTGGGATGCGCTTGCTGATTTTGCCGCTACGGCCAGAGTGGAGGAGGAAAGCACCTAACTAGGTAAAGGTCTCAGTCCTGAAGATCTATGCGTTGGTCTGTACTTGATCAGTAATCAAACTACAAGCCAAAATGGCCAGTACTGTACACTGGCCAGCTGGTTGATATTGAAGCCAGGACTATACCTGGTATACCAGCCAGTTACGATTGCAAGACCGGGCGCCCACAGAACTTACAGTACTGCAAGTTAGATCGATGGAAGAAAAGCTGACAATACAATCACCACCATCTGATGCTGCTCCTCAAGCACACGCATCGGGTGATGGGCACTTTGTGACTGCCTGCGCTGCACCCAGGACGTATGTTGCAGAGACAACAACAGTGTCAAAGTATGTGGCAGCCAGGACGCACAGTACCACATGTGCTCCTTCTTGTCGTGCTTTTCACCTTGATGGTTGCAGGTGCGACATAGCTTTCCACGCTTACACATCAAAGTATGGGCCAAGCGTACCAGGATCCCCGTCACAGCTTGTGCATAGTGTGAGGTATCAAAAGCGTTCCTGCGCCACACAGTTGACGATCTGCAGCCTGCTGCTGCCTGCTGCTGTTCAAATCCTCAGTACCCAAACTTGGCATTCAGGCTGCTCTTGCCATCTCCTGTTTGATCAGCCGGTGGCAGCCAGCCCCCAGCCTCATCGTCCAGCCCCTGCTGTCGCCCATTATGCTGCTGCTGCTGCCCCTCGTCATCTGCTATGGGTGCTCTGTGGCTTGTCAAGATGGCAATGCTGGCCGCTACACGTGCTGCTGCTGCAGCATTGACGTTGCTGCCGCCCTCCTTTGCTGCTGCTGACTGCTTTGCTGCGGGAGCTTTGAAGGCGTTGGGAGGCAGTGTGGGGCCCTGCAGCAGTGTGGTGCAGCAGCAGCAGCAGCGGCAGGCCTTCAGTGCACAACACTTGACCAGCCCATACCATCACTGGCAGGCGATACACAGGTCGCATTGTTTGACTGGGCATGCACCATCCTGCATGCACCCCCTTGACCACTCTGTAGTGCAACACTCGCTGCCCCTGCATTGCGCTTCCAAAGCTGTGTACATGCTTTCATCTATCAGCAGTGCATATCAGACGCTTTGCCACAACAACTCAGCCACATGCTCACAGCAGCAGCAGCAGCTGGCTCACCTTGACCGCCCTCTTCGCTGCTACTGCAGCCACTGGCTGCGCAAACTCCTTCATCAGCTGCTGTGCTGCCGCCTGTGCCGCTGATGTGTCACCCTCACCGCCAGCAGCACTACCCGCCGCTGCTGGTTTGCTGCTGCTGAGAGGAGCTCCCCCTGTCTTTTGGCGCAGCTGTGCTGTTGCCAGCAGCCCTTTTGGTTTGATAACCACGGCAATTGGCTTTGCTGCAGCTGCTGGTGCTGTTCCAGCTTTGCTGTTGCTGCTGCCTGCTTCCTGCTGCTGCTGCTGCTGCCTGCTGCTGTCTGGTTCATCCCCTGCTGCTGCCGCCGTTGGGTGCTCGTTTCCTTCTTCTTCCTCCTCTTCTTCTGGCGGCAGCTCCTCTCCAGCCTGTGGAACCAACAGAACACGTCCAGCACAAGCAGAGCAGGGCCAGCTCAGGAAAGGCGTCCACACAGGCTGCCCAGCAATGGGCGCTGTTCTGGCGGCCACTGTTCTCCAGCCTGGGCACAGCAGGCCACAGCACAGGCAAGCAACCAGCAGTGAAGCTGCCATGAGGCCGAACAGCAAGAAGCTGCACTGCAAGCACCCTCCCAACAGCAGCAAGCCTACACCCACAGCCGGAACAACGCCTCGCCACACGTGCACTGCCTGACAGCAGCAACGCTTCGCTGCGCATCCGACACCAGCCAGGATAAACCTTTGACCCTTGCATCGCTTCCAGGAGACCAGGACTATATGTGTTGAACACTCACGTGTGCAGCAGCCCACCCAGCTCGCTGTGCAGCCACTGCTGCCGCTCTGCGCTGCCTGTCGGCCTCCAGTGCTTGCTTAGCAGCCGCACGCGCAGCCGCCGCTGCAGCCGCCCCCGCGTCGCTGCTGGCGCCATCAGCCGCTGCGCTGCTGCTGCCGCTGCCTTGTGGCTGGTACCACCCATGCGGGTCTGCTATGTGGATGAGGCGGTGCGTGCGCTGCAGCTGCTGCTGCATCGCTTCCAGCTCCTTCTTGAGCGAGCTCAGCTGCAGGGCAGGACAGGACAGGAGGGAAACTTACATGAGCGATTGATTTTTTGATTGCAACGCCCCAAGCAGCAGCTGCAGCAGAAGAACCCAGGTCCCGCAACCAACTGCACGGCAGGAGGCAAGCTGTGTGCACTTGTTGCCCCCGCTCAATCTTACATCCCTCTTTTGTGCCATGCTTAGCCTAAGGAGCCATGCAGTTTGTCTCCAGCCCCTAGCATGCACATCACCCCGGCAGGAACATTGCAGGCACATCTACACCAGCAGCAGCCCGGCCCTCACCTTATCCAGCTCCATCTTTTCCGTGACGTCCTCCATGAAGGCATCAAGGCTATCTACACCATCACCACCAGCAGTAGCAGCAGCCCCCATGTCAGCCTCGGCAGGCTCAGTGCCTGCACCGTCAGCGGCAGCAGCGTCACTGCCGCCTCCTGCACCGCCATCCTGCTGTTGGCTGCTACCGGCTGCTGCTGCCGCTTGATGCTGCTGCTGCTGCTGCTCCAGAAACTGCTGCTCTGCTGCTATGGCTGCCTCCAATCGCTGCACCTCCTCTAGCAGGGCAGACCTGCAGCAGAGCAGCAGCAGCAGCAGCAGCAGCAGCAGCAGCAGCAGCAGCAGCAGCAGCAGCAGCAGCAGCAGCAGCAGCAGCAGCAAGCAACAACATCAGGGAGATATGCCAAGCTGACACTTGCCAAAACAGCTGTAGGGCAGACCTGCGCATGATGAATGCACAGCAGCAGCAGCAGCGCCATTGCAGCTGGAGCAGCGTTGAGTGATGTCAGCAAGAACAGCAACGCCTGCCTTGACCAAGACAGCTCAGGTGCTTCCAAGCAAGCAACAACAAGCAAGGTCGGCTAACAGGGTTCACCCAAGAGCAAGCTACCGCAGCCCACTGTGCAATGCGCAAGCGCAGACCGCATTGGAGAATGCATGGACGGCATGTCGCTGGCTTGCCTCGCACTTCCTTGGGCAGCTGGCCCCACCTCTTGACGTACAGCGTCTCAGCAGACTCAACCTGCTGAGGCGCCTTCTCTGCAGCCTTTGCTGCTGCTCCTGCCTTCTTTTTGGGCCCGGGAACCCCACCAGCCACTGTCCTGTCATAAAACTCGTCACCGCTGTCACTTGCGTCGGCGTATTCATCGTCCGAGTCGTGCTGCCGCTTGCGCTTCTTCTTTGCTGCTGTGGCATCCTTGCTGTCCTTTGCAGCCTAGGCACATGCAATGCAGCAAGGCAGCCGAAAAGCGGCAATTCAGTGCATGTAGTAGAGCAAGTACAGGAGCAGGTGCATGGCAGCTGACTGACAGAATGAGCCACGCTTGGTGTCTCCACCAATGATCAAGGGAGGGGCATAAGTGACGATGAGAAGACCAAGCAAGGCAGCAGAGCAGAAAAGGGCACGGCAGCAATAGCAGGGCTGCAAAGCACGGCACAGTGTTGCCCAGCAACCAGTCAGCAAGCTGTCAGGCTTTTGCTGCTGATGCTGCTGGCAGCCGGCAAGGTCAGTGTCTGCAAGCAGCACATTTTGCACACAATCAAACAGCCGCAGCCGCCCACCTGCTTGCCCTTGATGCTGTCGCTGATGCAGTCGGTGAGCTGGTCCTCCAGCTCCTCGAGCTCCTCGCGAAGCACGTCCAGCGCACGCTCGTTACGAACCTGTTACATGACATGTTACATAACAGGCAGCATTAGAGATGAATGAAAATGCATATTCCCATGGGTATGCAGCTGCGCATGCTTATGTACCAGTATGGTCTCTGCAACAAGATATTGAAGGTCGATGTGCAAAACCTCCGAACCCTCAACATGTGCAGTCAGCATCCTCCTGAACACTGCTCCTCCAGACTTGACAGTAATCTGACCTAAACCTCATCTGACCTCAACCTCAACAAGGGGTGGCCGCGCAACCTGGCCAAGCCAAGGTGAGCAGCGTTGATGCTGCTCTCACCAGAGTTGATGCTTGACCCTGGGTGAGCCCCCCTTCTGTCTTCTCCTTGGCTGCAATCTTTGAGCACTCTGCCTCCAGATTCTTGATCTTGTACTCACGTTTGCTGCAACAAATCAACAAACGGTGTGTTCGCGGCAAACGAGGATGCAGATGATGCAAGGGCGGCAGCAGAAAAACGAGGATCAGGGGCCGTTGCCTTTTAACAGCAAGACCAGGGGGGACTTCAGCTGGCAGCATAAACGCAAGCTGTTTGCATGCCCGCCATTCGGCCGACCAATCTATTCCAGCAGCTGCCTCTGCCTCTGAGACAAGCCGCCGCGCCGCGCCCACACCAATCAGTGTTGTTGCGGAGCCCCCGCTGGCACGCTCAGCAACTCCCAGCGACATGCCCTAGCTAGCACAAGTGTCAGTCCAGTCCACATCTCCATCCCTGGGCTGGCGTGTTCATACCCCCGCCTCCACCGCAGCAACCCCTAATCTGCACTGCGTGGCTCACCGTATCTTGTCCAGCAGCTTGGTTTGCCGGTCCGTGAGGTTGCTGCCGTGCTTGTCAACGTACGAGCGCCAGTTGACCTCCTTGGCAGGCCCCTCCTCGTCGCCTTCGTCGTCCTCCAGCGACATGCCCCACGTGGCGCCAGCTGCGGCCGAGCCTGCTATCGCTGCCTCCATCTGCGCGCGCGCCTTCAGTTCGTCTGCCTCCTTGCGCGCCTGCATCGAGCAGGGCGTGGGGCACGACACAGAGACACGACCATTGCTGAGCACTGTAGAGCACCCAACCTTCATCAGTGAAGGAGTGTTTGCTTTGTCTGCCGCGTTGCGCGCTTACAGAGGGCTCATAATCAGATACATCATGATGGCCTGGTTCAACAGCAACAGTCGTACCAACAACAGTCGTACCAATATTGGAACTGATTCCACGACACCAGATG
Source organism: Scenedesmus sp. NREL 46B-D3 (assembly GCA_014080715.1). Taxonomy (NCBI): domain Eukaryota; kingdom Viridiplantae; phylum Chlorophyta; class Chlorophyceae; order Sphaeropleales; family Scenedesmaceae; genus Scenedesmus; species Scenedesmus sp. NREL 46B-D3. The sequence continues at coordinate 49,341 of JACERP010000309.1, forward strand.
TAGCACAGCTTGGAGCTACACGACCAAGCATGCACACATACAGCATCCCGCAGCTTTGATTGCTTTTGCTGCTGCATACTCAGCCCCTTTTGCCGCATCAGGGCAGGTGCGTTTTTCACTTTTTAAACATGTTAGTACAACACTCCCCCCCCCCTTCAGCTGTACCACCTCAAGGAGCCTGAGCAGCAAATGCTGCTGCCTGCCAAGCATCCCCATGGCATCAGTGCAGCTCCGCACCTAATTACAGTAAACACCATGAGTCTTTTCCAGCGCGCCTTACCTGTGCTGCCTCCAGCAGCTTGAGCTGCTTCTTCTGCTGCTTGCTCAGCCCCTCCTGCGGCATGAGCTCAGCCGGCCCTGTCAGCACATACAACCGGCTGCTCTGGCCGAAGCGTATCGTGTCACCAACCCTGCGGGGCAGTGGCGCAGCACGCACAGACAACACAGATGACAGCAACAACAGTTTTCTCGAGGTCAAGAAGTCCAGACAAGCCAGCCCGGCAGCGAGTTGCAGTGAGCTTCTGTGGCAGACACTGAGTTGATGCCAGGGCCAGACACCACGCGGCGACACTGCATCAAGTTGCCAGACCGCGGTCCCACTGAGTTGCAGGCAGCCGAGCGACGCACGCACGCACGCACGCACGCCCGCCCGCCCGCCCGCCCGCACGCACGCACGCACGCACGCACGCACGCACGCACGCACGCACGCACGCACGCACGCACGCACACACACACACACACACACACACACACACACACACACACCTGACAGGTGCATGCACGTGCGCCTTGAGCCTGTTCCTGTTGAGGAACGTGCCGTGCGTGCTGCCGCAGTCAAACAGGAACGCCTCGCGGCTGCCGCCTTTGAACTGCAACACTGCGGGCGGACGCACGACACGGCAGGGCGGGGTGAGAAGGCCTTGCAGGACAGCATACACTGCTGAGCGCCTTGGGAGCGGCGCAACACAGCAGACACACTGCACGCTCCTGTTGTGACTGCAGAGGGCAGAAGGCAGCACAGCTCACGACGTCGGCGCATGTTGAATGTGGCTTGCAGCACAGCCCGTGTCATGGTGCGGCATGTCGTTTGGTGCACAACCAGCGCACGTACTTGCAGCTTATGAGCCTCAGCTGCCCGGCATGCATCCATGTGGTACGAGCACGTGCCAGCAGCATGCCTGCTGTGTGTGCGCTGCGATGCACGCACCCATGCACCATCCTGTGACACCTGCACGTGCACCAACACTCCTGCTGTGCACCCCACCCGCACGTCGCCGCAAAGCTAAGGCAACGCTCCGATGATATGAAACGGCTGTGGGACTGCAGCATGTGAACGCCCCACTCTCCAGCCCACCGGCCGGGCCGTGCGCTGCTCGAGGGGTTGGTGCTCCAGCAGCGCCTCCGCTGTGAAGCTACGGCACAACGCAGGCCAGATCGCGCTCCCCTCAGCCTGCGAATCCACCCCTCCCCCGTCTAGCTGACTCGCACTCACCCTCACACCAACATGCCACCAGCACTCAGTGCAGTCACATCAAACTCCTGCATGAGCTAGCCTCCAGCTCACCTGCACGCATCTGTGACGCCGAAAAGTGTGCCAGCTGCAGATTTGCTGGGTACCTGGTTGTGCCGCCAGCCGCACTCGCCCACAGCCATGCAACACATCCGCACACACACATCACCAGCGTGCCAGCTGTGCACCCACCACTCGAGTGCAGCCGCGAGGCCGAGGGGTGCGGCAGCGGCACATCTGCTGGGTAGCTGGTTGTGCCGCCAGCCGCACTCACCCACAACCATGCAACACATTCGCACACACACATCACCAGCGTGCCAGCTGTGTACCCACCACTCGAGTGCAGCCGCGAGGCCGAGGGGTGCGGCAGCGGCACATCTGCTGGGTAGCTGGTTGTGCCGCCAGCCGCACTCACCCACAACCATGCAACACATTCGCACACACACATCACCAGCGTGCCAGCTGTGCACCCACCACTCGAGTGCAGCCGCGAGGCCGAGGGGTGCGGCAGCGGCACATCTGCTGGGTAGCTGGTTGTGCCGCCAGCCGCACTCACCCACAACCGCGCAACGCATTTGCACACACACATCACCAGCGTGCCGGCTGTGTACCCACTTCAGTGCAGCAGCGAGGTCGAGGGGTGCGGCAGCGGCACTTCTGCTGGGTATAGCTGGGTTGCCGCCAGCCGCACTCACCCACAACCGCGCAACACGTTTGCACACACACATCACCAGCGTGCCAGCTGTGTACCCACTTGAGTGCAGCAGCGAGGCCGAGGGGTGCGGCAGCGGCAGATCTGCTGGGTAGCTGGTTGTGCCGCTAGCCGCACTCACCCACAACCATGCAACACATTCGCACACACACCGGCGTGCCAGCTGTGCACCCACCTGCGTGCAGCCGCGAGGCCGAGGGGTGCTCCAGCAGCACGTCTGCCGTGGGGCTGCGGCCGAAGGTGAAGCAGGCCTGGCCCTGCAGGGGCCGCTCCTCCACCAGCGTGCCGTTCTTCAGCACCTCAAGCCCAAAGTCCGCACTGCAGCAGCAGCAGCAGCAGCAGCAGCAGCCGCCGCAGGAGAGCGCGCTGCATGTGAGGAAGGGTGGCCGCTGCTGTTGTGGTGTGTAGCAGCAGGCGGCCCAGGGCAGCAGCAGGAGAGCAGTACAGGTGAGGCAGCACAGAACAAGAGCCCATTCGTTCACCAGCGCACCATGCTTCACGCTGCGACGCCCACCTCAGCGCTGCAGCAGCAGGGGAACATCTACTCATGACGCAAGCACTTGCACAGTGCAACTCCGGACAGCTGGAGCCAGCGGACCATACATTGAGCTCTTGACTCCTGACGAAATCAAGTCTTGCAACGATGTGACATGCGCCCAGGCATGCAGCTGTGGCAGCGGGATGGGAAGGAGTGCAGCTGTATGGCAGCATGATTGCAAGCACTTGCAGACGCACATGCAGCAGCTGCTGTTCTGCTTTGCTATCCTGCAATGCTGCTACTGCCCACAGCAGTAGCAGTGTCAAGCTGTGCTTGACCCACACTTGCGTTGTAGATGCAGTGCTTGCTGCCTTCCCAGCGTGCAAATCTGGCCATGCGCCACAACCCCGATGCTACTGCTTGCATCAGGCACATGGCTAGCTTGACATGATGATAATAACATAACAATAACACAGCAGACTGAACTCAAACTCACCCATCAGGCACGCCAGACCACTCAGGCGGCTCGTATGTGCCAGGCGCTGAGGGTGCTCCATGTCCCGCAGGAGCTGCTGCTGCAGGCTCCCCCTGCTCTGCCAAGCCGCTCGCAACCTCCTCGGGCGCATTGCTGTCACGTGCTGCTGCTGCAGCAGCTGCTGCTGCCTCACGCTCCTGCTGTGCTGCTAGTACTGCTTGCTCAATGGCTCTGTCGCGCTGGCCAGGCGTTACAGATGCTGCTGCAACTGCAGCAGCTGCAGCAGCCCTGGCCTTGGCCCCTGCAGTCAACAAGACATGACATTTTCTACCTTGGCTTGATGATTGCTGAACTCTTGATGCACGACCAGTACTGCCTTTGCACGCACTGCTGCTGATGCTGTGTGGCAGCAGCAGAAAGCCTGTTGCTACAACAGTGGTAGCAGCAGCAGCAGCAGCAGCAGCAGCAGCAGCAGCAACGACAGCAGTTTGTGCAGGGTGCTGCAGCACCGCTCCGAAGGCGCTACCTGCATCTCTGTTGGCTGGCGGCAGCATCAACCCTTTCGCTCTCAGGCCTCACACACTTGTGCTGTCTGCTGCCTGCAAGTTCAGCCTGGGCAGTTGTGTCGTGGCTGGCAGTAACCCCTGCTTTACAAAAAAAAGAAAATGAAAAAAAGAAAATTAAAATTTGTTTGAATTGTCTTTGCAGTTGATTGTCCCCCGGATTCAGAAAAGTGGCAAGTACAGAGACCTGGGCTGTACAGTACCTCGTAAGCAAAGAAGGCATAGGAGACATGCGATCGCAGTGCGTCAGTTTCAGGACTGGTGGTTGTTCGTCGTTCATGTGCTGAGCAGCTGGTTCACTGTGCCATGCGCAACTCCGTGGCTTTTGGCGTGTCCTCCAGGGCCAGAACTTTCACCCAGACACGCACGCCTACAGCTGTTTGGAGACTAGCAGGCTCGATCGCTGGTTTCGGTCATCCAAAAAGCACCCAGGCTGCCACCAGCAGCTGTCAGGTGGGTGTGCTGTGCATGGCCATCCACATCAGTGACGAGTAGCTGCAACTAGGGCAACGCGCATTGGCTGGTATGTTAGCTGATCCTCATACGTACAGCCCACACAGAAGCTGCCGCAGCCAACATGCACATCTTGGAGCTGGAGCTGGTGGTGATGATCCTGCAAGCAGCGGTTGTCTGTTGTAGAAGTTGTGATGCTTGCTGCCTTTGAATCCGAACCTGGTCTTGCTCGTGCAACTCATTCACATTGCAAACGCTTGCTATTGTATTCTCAACTCTTGCCTTCAAACGTGCCCCTGCAGGAACAAACCTTGGCCTGCAACAGCAGCAGCAGCACAAGCAGCACCCGCCGTGCGCTCAGCCGCTGCACTGCAATGGCCAGCAACGGCACAGCAGCAGCTGCAGCGGACCCCAGGCTGGCAAAGCTGCGTGAAGCCATGGTCAAAGCGGATGGCGGCAAGGGCGTTGCTGCATACATCGTCCCCACTGAGGACCCTCATATGAGTGAATACCCGCCAGACCCCTTCAAGCGCAGGGAGTACATCTCCAGGTGCGCAGGGGTCTGTCTGGTGCCAGCATTCAATGATGCTCATCTGGATCTCAGCAGTACACATGTTTTTGAAAGACAGCTCGACTGCAGTTCTGGCATCCAGGTGAAGGCCCTGCCGACTCCTTCAACAGGCTGTTGATGACTCCTGCAACCTTTCCTGCTGCCGCCGCTGCTGCTGCTGCTGGCGCTGCTCACAGCTTCACAGGCTCTGCAGGCACTGCGGTCGTGACAGCTGACCATGCGCTGCTGTGGACCGACGGCCGCTACTTCCTGCAAGCTGAGACGGAGCTGGGGCCCGAGTGGACGCTGATGCGGGGCGGCACAGGCAGCTGCCCTGAGGTGATTCGAGATGGCACGCAGGCAGCAGCTGTACGGTTGGCGTGACAGCAGCAGTAGGAGCAGGATGGACAGAATCCAACAGGACAGCAGCTGCAAGCACAGCAGCAGCAACGCGGCTGGCATGTGTAGCGAATGTTGCTCGTTGGTGGTGCCAAGGGTGGCGTAGCTGCTCCTGCTGCTGGCTGCACATAGCCAAACAGTAAGACTCATGTGCTAACGCATAGCAGCTGCCCTGGGTTGTGTGGCACTAGACCTGACAAGACCTGATGGCACCTGCAAAGCAGCAGGTCGCTCGTTTCCCTGGTTGCGCTGGCACATGTGTTGCTGCAAACGCTCCTTCCATATGCGCCTCGCCTGCTTCCAGTGGCTTTCAGTGCTGATACGTCGCCACTTGCTGCAAGTGTCTTGTGCTTCACACCTGGCTTGCTGCAGATCAACGAGTGGCTTGCTGACACCCTTCCTGAGGGGTCGCGTGTCGGCTTCGACCCCTTCTGCCACACGGTGGAGGCGGTCAACAAGCTCAAGGCGAAGCTGCAGGTGGGGTTTGACTGGACTGGGGAATCATCATGCAGTCATGTGATGTGTGGGCCTTGATCCTTTCTGCCACACAGTGGAATTGGAGGCATTGAAGAACTGAAAATTGAGCTGCAAGGTTGGCAAGTGCTATGGAACTTTTGTGCCGGGTATGATTGCACCTATCCATTGGCAGCGGACAGCTGATATTTCAGGGTAGGGTTGTTGCTTCAGTCGCCAAATGTAGGAGCTGAATGCAGCACAACCGTTTATTGCTGCAAAGGTGTGTTTCCTGCAGATGTGCTTTTTGCAGTAAAAGGCCGTGAGGCTGTGCCCTTGTAGGCTGCTGGAAAGCAGGCAAGGAGTTGCTGTCAAATGGCGACGTTGTTAAGCAGGCTTGGGGTGTTGGCGTGGTGACACTGCTGCTGCTGCATGTGCATTGTTTGACCTGTTTCTGCTTGCAGGGGGTGGGCCTGGAGGCTGTGCCTCTGTGGGTGGGTGGCAACCTGGTTGATAAGGCATGGGGTGCTGGCATGGTGACACTGCTGCTGCTGCTGCGGCATTTTTCTGCCTGCAGGAGAAGGGCCTGGAGGCTGTGCCTCTGTTGGCTGACGGCAACCTGGTCGACCAGGCGTGGGGCGCGGACCGGCCGGGCATGCCGACAGCGCCGCTGCGCGTGCACGAGGCAGTCTGGGCCGGCGCCAACATACAGCAGAAGGTGGACGAGGTGCGGGTGCAGCTGGTGCTGGGGCGGAGTTGGGTTGCTGACATCAGCTCTGCTGCTTGAGCATGTGCTTGCATGGCGCAACCTGGGCTGGTGCAAGCAGAGACGCGAGCAGGTATGGGCAGCAACACATAACTTCAGGCAGGGGTCGACACACATTGCAGACGCTGCTGTGGGGGGGTGCTGCGTCCTTGTGTGCATGGCAGCATGCACGCTGGGCATAGGCTCCTACATGCCGGCGGTGCAGCGCCCTGCAATGTCATCGCCAGGCTTTGACTCGTCATCTGCACTGCTGCCGCTTCCGGCCCTCCACGTTCGTCCCTGCCGTTGCTGCTGCTGCGTTGCTGTGTTCGCCAGGTGCGCCAGAGCCTGGCGCGCGTCAAGGCCGACTGCTTCCTGGCCACCACGCTGGATGAGGTGGCGTGGCTGTACAATCTGCGTGGCAGCGACGTGCCCTACAACCCAGGTAAGCAGGGTTTAAGGCGTGTTTTAGGTTTTTTTTTTCCTTTTCTCTCGGCCGTATGCCTCATATGTGCTGCCACACCCTGCAACGAGCTGCCGACATGATTGTGGTTGATGGGCATGTTGTGGCCTGCTGTTCATCTGCCCTCGCAGCTCTGCACACCCACACTTTGTGAGTGCAGCTGTCCATGCACTGCTCCTGACAGCAGGCGCTGCCGCTTCCAAACCTGCCAGCTGGTTGTTGACTCTGCAGCGTTGCTGTCCTATGCACTGGTGTTGTTGAACAACGCTGTGATCTCCAGGCATGAGGCACCACCCCTGCTGACTGCTGCTGCTGCATTTTGCCTGCAGTGTTTGTGTCATACGCGCTCGTGTCCTTGACGGACGCTGTGCTGTACACCAACCCAGAGAAGGTCCCGCCGACGGTGGCGGAGCACTTGAAGGCTGGCGGGGTGGCGGTGCGACCGTACGAGCAGCTGGTGGCTGATGTGAAGGCCAAGGCAGCAGCCAAGGCATGCATTGCAATGGACTTGTCCAAGGTGCGCACTCAGCGTGTGCTGGCCTGTTGCCATCGGCCTTTTCTGGGCAAGGGAGTGTGGTTTCATGTGGGCCCTGTCACCATCTTTGGTTCTGTCATCACGGCAGTCGTTCAAGGCGGCTAGTGCTGCTTGTTGTTTGTCGAGGCAATGGCACCTGCCAAGGTGCAAAGCGTCAGGAAAAGGTGTGGGTCTGGTCTACAGGAAGGGGTGGGCATGGACGACGGCCGTCACTGTTGCGGTAGCATGCGTGGTCTAGCAATGCGGGATGCAAGCAGTGCAGTGCTGTGCAAGGGTCCCCGTTTCTAATGCAAGGGTCCCATTTAATAAGCGCTGAAAAGGCATGGTGTTGGCACTCTGCTGTTTCGTGCGTGCAGGTCAGCTATGCGGTGTACCAGGCGGCAGAGGAGGCTGCTGCTGCTGGACCCCGCGGCCGCAAGCGCAACGCAGCAGACGCTGTCGTGCCTGCAGCAGCAGGTAATGCCCACAGCTCCTGCCACCATAGTGCTGTTGCTGCATGTGTCGCTGCTGCTGCATGCAGTGGTAGGAATGTCAAGACGCAGCTGCTTTTATCGCGGCACAGGCAGCTTTCAATCCCCAAATGCGCCAGCATTTGTCGCCATGTATGGCTGCATTGCAAAGGCGTGTGCGGGAATGCTTTCCCATATTCTTTTATTGCCTCCTGGTTGGGGTCCCACTCCTTTGGTGGGTGGAGCATGAAATGTAATGCAATGTATTGCAATGCGGGTTCCGCTGCCGTGCAGGTGCCAGCAAGGCCGTGGTGGACCTGGTGTCGCCGGTTGTCGCGGCCAAGGCCATCAAGAACGCCGCGGAGCTGGAGGGCATGCGGCAGGCGCACCTGCGCGATGCCGTGGCCATCTGCGACTTCCTGAACTGGCTGGAGAACAAGGTGCGTCGGCCTGACCCCCACCGCCCCCTGCGTCCTCATTGTGGGGCTCACTGCCGGACGATTTGATGCGTGTGGCAAGCCGCTGGTTGTCATGGTTTGTGTTGTAGGGTTATGCTGATGCGGCTCTGTAGCAGAGACACCTAGCATGTGCCAGGCTCGCCTGTGAGTTGCAGCAGCCATCTGCCACTGTCTGAGCTGGCATGGGTTTCAAAGTGCTCTGGCTGTTCGCCTTGAACAGGAGCAGCTAGCAGAAGCCCTGTGCTTGCAACATGCGCACGTGCGAGTAGTGGCTTGGATTGCGGTGCGCAACAGCTGCAAATAGCTGGTCTTGTTGACGCAGCAGGCGCGCTCTAAGCACGCCATCCTCACCTGTGCAGCCCTGTGCGCTGCTGATGAGCTGGCTTGCAATGCGGCTGCTCTTGTACTGGCTGCTTTGGCATTTGTGGTGCCCATAGAATAAAAAGAAATGGAGGAAAAGAGGAAAAGGAAATGGCGAAAAGAGCAGCAGCACCAGGGCCCATGTATGGTCAGCTGTTTTGCCATGCCCTTCAGCCTCAAGCCACCTCTGTTGACACCCGCTGACCCTGCTGCTTCTGCTGCTGCTTCTGCTGCTGCTATAATCCTCCATCTGTTTGCTCATTCTATGCCGCAGATCGCATCTGGCGCAACCCTCACTGAGGTGGAGGTGGACCTTGAGCTGACAGGCAGGCGCAAGCAACAGCAGGGCTTTATCGAGCCCAGCTTCCCCACCATCGCAGGCGCAAACGGCAACGGAGCCATCATCCACTACCGCGCACAGGAAGGCACCTGCAAGTGAGTGCTGCCGCCGTTCGACAGTGCCATTGCTACTTGTGGGGCATTGCTGGTGCTGTGTTGTTGGCCTGGCTTGATTCTGAACACAAGGCCTGCTTGTCATTGGTCCGTCACGCCCCCATGCTTGTCATCCAAGTTCTGCAGGAAGTCGAGGCTGAGCTTTGCTGTCTGTTTGCTGCATCGCGGCTTCCAGCGGATGCTTGCCAACCCTGCACACTGCCAACGCTCAGAAATGGCGCCCTGCTCTGCGCTGCTGCTGCTGCCTGCTGCAGAACCGTTGACGCCAAGACGCTGCTGCTGGTTGACTCTGGTGGCCAGTACGACTGCGGCACCACCGACATCACCCGCACCCTGCACTTTGGCAGCCCCACAGAGCACCAGCGGCGCTGCTACACGCGCGTCCTGCAGGGGCACATCGCACTTGCCCAGGTTGGTGCTGAGGAGGCTTGTAGCTGTTGCGTGGCCGCATACGCTGTCGGGGGCGTTGCATGCTGTATCAGGTCAACATTTAGGGACAGGTAGTGTTGCAGCGCGATGGCCAGCCTTTTTGTCAGCCGATCCACCTCCAATCACACACTGCTGCTGCCCTGTGTCTCCGTCTTTCTGCCGTGCTCTGCAGGCCGTGTTCCCTGAGGGCACACCCGGCACTGCCATCGACGCGCTGGCCCGCCTGCCGCTGTGGAGGGATGGGCTGAACTACAGGCACGGCACAGGTGCGCACTCGCGTGGAGCGAGAGCAGCAAGGGCAGGGGCAGCTGCATCCTGCATGTGTGACGACAGCCCGACCCCTCGGCCTCTGCTTGCTGTGCATGCACCACCACACAGGACACAACAGAGCAAGCGCTGGGCAGCACGGGGCATGTGTCGTGCAGAGCAGGATACACAAATGCGGGCCAGATGCCTGACAGCTGAAGAGAAGCATTAGGGTTCGCAACATCGTGCAGTTTCAACCCCTGCAGAACAGGTGCATAATCACAATGGAAGGACATCCGCCACCCTACAGACAGGAAAGTTTGCCAGGTTTGCGTGTACACATGCGCTGTTATGGTGCCTGCAGGCCACGGCGTGGGTGCTGCGCTGAACGTGCATGAAGGCCCCCAAAGCATCAGCACGCGCTACTGGATCACCACACCACTGCAGGTGAGGAACAGCGCTTCAGGTGTGGCAGCCAGAGTCGGTGCATGCTACAGCTGCAGCTGCAGATTGCTGTGAAAGGTGACTTGTTGTACGGAAGCAGGACGAGAAAAGGCACCTTGTCAGCTATGCAGCAGTGCTTATATTTGGCATGAAACAGCAATGCTACATGCGTGGCATGCAAGCAGCCCTTAGCACAAGGGTGTAAAGCCCCAACATGTGTCAAGCTGGGCCGCTGTATGAACATGTATGTATGTGTGTACGTCTTTGCAACTTTTGACCTGCTGCCCTGTTATTGCAGTACTGCCATTGCACCATGCATTGGTGGGCTTGATCCGCGGCATTGAGCCGGGCACATCATGACACCTAAGGTGCACCACTGCAGCGCAGCTGTCTTTCCACTGCATTCCTGCTAGCCAACAGGCGCTGCCTAAACTGCTGCGCAGGTGGGCATGATCTGCAGCAACGAGCCGGGCTACTATGAGGACGGCGGCTTTGGCATCAGGGTGGAGAACCTGCTGGTCATCAAGGAGGCCGACACAGAGTTCCGGTGAGCGTGCCAGGTGGTGGTGCAGCAGCTGGGCTTCTCTGCGGTGAATCAAAAACCGTCCCATTGAGGAGTCGCATGCAGTGCAGATGGCGTGTGTGTTGCACTCCCGTCTTTGCGCGTGAAATGCCTGGCACCAGTGCTGCTCCAGCCACTGGGCTTGACGGCCTCATCTGGCACTTCTGCGCTTGATACAAACTTGCTTGTCGTGTGCCAGTGCTTGTTCGGAAGCGCTTCGGGTTTGGTTGTGCCACCTTCATGCCACCTGATGACGAGACGCACACGCCTCTATGTCTGCATGCATTTGGTCCAGATTTGCTGCCCTGCTGCCGCCTCTTGACCCTGTCACGCAGGTTTGGTGGTGCCACCTTCATGTCCTTTGAGGACCTGACGCTCGTGCCCATCCAGACCAAGATGATCAACCCGGCGCTGCTGACAGACAGCGAGGAGCAGTGGCTGGACAGCTACCACAAGCTGGTGAGCGCACACACAACGGAACAGGGTCTTGCTACAGCCACCCTGGTATGGTAGCGGAACTTCATCCTGCATATGTTGCATGGGCTGAGCAGCGGCTGTGCTCACAGACAGCAAGGAGCAGTGCCTCGCGTGGTACTACTAACAAGGGATGTTGCCACGCCTGTGCTCTGTCTGCTGCCTTGCAAAGCCAGCAACTTGCCACCTGATTCATTGTGCAGTGGGTGGCTTTGAAGTCTGCTGAGCACCTCATGTTGCTGCCGTGTCTTACCACTGTGTGCTGTTCTGCTGCGCTGCTGCTCAGGTGTGGGAGCGCGTGTCACCGCTGCTGGCAGACAAGCCAGACGTGCTGGCATGGCTGAAGCGCAACACAGCACCTCTCAAGGAGCAGCTGGCAGCAGCAGGGGCAGCAGCGGCACCTGCAGCAGCCATGGCTGCGGTGTGAAAGGCATTGCTGTGACACTGTTGCAGCTCTGGCAGTCAATCACGGACACTGGCAACAACACGCTTGGGCACCAGCTGCACTGGCATCAGGGACGGCTACCACACTGAAGCAGCATGCTAGCACCAGCAGAGCCAGCAGCAGCTGCGCCGCTGGATGCAGGTGTGGCCGCAGGAGTTGAAGCAGAGATTTGCGGTTGAATACAATGCAGCCAGGGTGGCTGGGGGCCCATTCCAGTATGTGAGCGACGCGTTCGCTGCATTGTGCTTGGCATAGTGTGTTTCCTGCAACTGTTTGCATGTGGTATATCACCACTCAAGCAGGAGGGGCAGTTGGTTGCAGAAGGGCCAGCAGTTATGGTGGCGTGCTGCATTTGGGTTATCGCACCACCAACACACCTGTGGACCAACAGCTAGCTGTTATGCAACATGATATGCGCCCCACAGGCGGCCCAGTCACAGCTTCGCGTATGCATGTGGCAGGTGCGTCACCCTGTAGGATGAGTCCCCAGCTTTGCTTACACTTGGAGCGATCATGCTTGCATGCAGGGTATTGCTGTTCATGGGGTGTTCAACGTGTACAGCATGCAGAATGTGTGTAACAATGGTTTGTAACTCACATTACACAATGCATCATCTGTGGCTCTGTGTTGATCATGGGTGACTTCAACGCCAGGGTCGGGCAAGGTGCAAGCCCCACAGATCGCATTGGCATGCATGGCGAAACAACCATAAACAACAATGGCGAACTCCTTCTCTCGCTGCTCAATGCCGTCAATCTCTACTCACTGAATGCCCGCACAGCACCCACCTCTCCCCACCAGCACATCACATGTGACAGGTCCCACAGGGGCACCGCGCGGAGGTCCCTCAATGACTACATCATTGCGTCTGCTGACATTGCTATGCCGTGCCAAGCTGCCGCCAGGCCAACAGCCAAGGTTGGGCCATACACAGTGGGTTCTACTGACCACCTGCCAGTGTCTGCTTGCATTCAAAGGCCTGTGGCACGTCGCCCTGCAAAACAGGTCAAGCTGCGCCTCAATGCACAGCCGAACGATTTCAAAATGCGCAATGGGGAGCAATCGGCCGAACTTGAGGCGTACCAGGAGGCCCTGGCACAGCTGGGCGCTGCTTATACGTCCACTATTACCGTGCTACAACAGCAGGTTTCTGCAGCTCAACTTACGGCCAATGCTGCAGTACAACAAGCACATGCGCAGCTGCTGGGAGCGCTTCGTCAGGCGGTCAATGCCAGTTTTGGGTTTAAAAGGGTCTGGGTTGGCAAGTCCTTCCCGTGGTGGACACAGGAGCTGACAAATGCTGTGCAGGCCAGGGTGCAGGCCTTTACACAGTACAGGGAGTCCGGCCTTGTTGCAGACTGGGATGCATTTGATCAGCAGCGCAAGGCTACTGCACAGCTTATCAAAGCAGCTGAGAAGCAGCACAAACAGCGATGCGAGCATGCAATCACTGCAGCGTACAGAGACCGCTTAAGTGATGACAGCACGCTTGGGGAGAAGGATATGTGGCAGCTTGTGCGTCGCCTGTGCCCTAAGCATGTCAGCGAGGCCGTGTACAGTGTCATGCAGCACCCCTCAGGACAGACGGCTTCAACCCCTGCAGAAAAAGCAGATGCATTCAAATGCCACTATCAGCGTGTTGGTAGCCATGCAGCGTTTGCCGCCGCAAACCCCCAGTTCGACCCAGCGCACATGACACAGGTTGCCGCCAATGTACAGCAGTACCTTCATGACTCAACCGCACCTCATGCTGCCCCACCCTGCCCGCTGGACTTGCCCATCACTGCCGCCGAGGTTTCTGCATGCTTGCAGCGTCTACGCACAGGCAAAGCTGGTAACCCTGCAGAGGAAGGCATTGTCAACGAGCTTTTGAAGTACGGAGGCAACACAGTTGCAGACATGCTGCTGCAGTACTGCAGCCTCATGTGGCAGCTTGAGCAGGTACATCAGGTGCCGGGGACAGTCGTCAGCATGCCTAAGAAGGGCGATCTGACAGACCCAGGCAACTACCGCGGCATCACCCTGCTCAGCGTGCTCTATAAGTTCTACACCAGCGTCCTCAATCAGCGCCTTATCAAGTTTGCAGAGGGCGAGCAGCAGGAGCAGCAGCAGCAAACACAAGCACAGCAGCAGCAGCAGCAGCAAGGCCAGCATTCAGCACAACAGCAGCAGCAGCAGCAGCAGCAGCCACGCGCAACTGCTGCTACAGCAGCAGCGGCGCCGCTGCTGCACGAGAGTCAGAACGGATTCCGCCCCAAGCGCAGTTGTGCTGACCATCAAAGCGTGCTCAGCGAGGTCCTTAATGGCAGGAAAGCTGAGGGAAAGGAGTCATATGTGTTGTTTGTTGACACCTTCAAGGCATTCCCTACGGTCTGGCTTGATGGCTTGTTCCAGAAGCTGTGGGATAAGGGTGTGCGTGGCAAGATGTTCCGTGTCTTGTACAACTTGTATCAGGGCGCGCAGCGTGTGGTGTCTCATGAGGGTTGCACCACGGATAGGTTCACCTGCGACCTTGGCCTGCATGAGGGTGATGTTATTTCGCCCACACTGTACCTGTTGTTTATCGACGACTTGCTGCGTGACGTGCATGCAAAGCACCCTGGCGTTACCCTCATGGGCCCTCGTGACGAACCTGCAGGCCAAGTTGTGGCAGCCATGCAGGCTGATGACTTTGTTGCTGTCTGCGGGTCTCTGTCTGAAGTTCAGGCTGTGGCTGCAACTGTTTACAATTACAGTTGCCAGTGGCGCTTCAAGCTCCACAGCTTGAAGTCTGCCGTCATGCATGTGCTGCCAGCAAGACAGACCAGCCAGCTGGTCGACTCCGGCATTGTTTGGAACAATGTCCCTGTGCCTGTTGTATCGGAGTACTGCTATCTTGGCCTGTGGTTCAACAATTCCTGTACATGGACCACACATTTTGAGAAGATGCTGGCTAAGGTGCAACGTGTGAAGGGTGCGCTCATGCCAATTTGGAAGAGCCGCAGCATCAGTGTGGAGGTTAAACGCATACTGTTGCTGACGTGTGTCCGTCCCATTGTCGAATATGGCAGTGAGGTTTGGTTTCCGTCCACAGCTAGGCAACTGCAGCTGATTGACAAAGTGCAGACAGACATCATCAAATGCGCAATGCGCTGTGGCAAGGAGCGCCCATGCTCTTCAGCTCTCTTGGCAGAATGGGGTGTGAAACCGTTGCATATGTGGCTTCATCAGAGGGCTTTGGAGTACTACTACAGGATTCAGCGTATGCAGGGCGTTCGGCTGCCAAATCAAGTGTTTACAGCTGAATGGAGGCGTCCTAGTGGTGCTGTGGCGGTGACACCGTGGCACAAGTATGTGCAGAGCCTGCTGTGCAAGTATGGTGTGAATGTTGTGACCGCGGAAGGCAGAGCCAGTGCGTGCAAGAGCCATGTCAACAAGCAGGTCAAGACACTACATGCTGAAAGGATTGCATGTGAAACGTTGGAACACTCCACTCTGAGTCGGTATGTGGCTCATGTGCATCCCTCTCATGTTGATGCTATGGGTTTCAGGAGGCCTAGGCCGTACTTGCGTTCAGTGGCAATTCCACGTGGTATTGAATTGCTGTTGCGTGTTCGTATGGGTTGTCTGTGTGTACATGAGCGTACTAGTCAGTTTGGCGGTCGCAGAGCTAACTCCACTTCAGGATGTCCTTGTTGTGGTGCAGAAGTTGAGTCTTTGTCACACTTCATGTTTGATTGCCCTGCTACTTCTGCTCAGAGGGATGATATGTTTGCTGAGATCAGATCCCTGCCTGGTTGCGCTGAAAAGTTGCGCAGCGTTTTGTCCATGGCTGATTCGTCAATCAAGGTGTTGCGTTTTGTATCTGATGATATTTGGGGCAGTTCTGGAAGATGTCTGATGGTGTCACCGTGTATTGCTGCTTTTCTTGTCAAGTCTTGGGATGTGCGCAATGCATGCAAACATTCTGGAGCAGTGCTCCCTCCTCTTTCCGCCCCGGTGGGGCGCGGGGCCGATGGCGCTGATGCTATGGCTTGAATGGGTAATATGATGATGATGATGAATGCATCATCTGTGTACAGTGCCAGCAGTGCTGGCACAGCAGTAACTGGCGGCAGAGTGGGGGCTGCCTGGGCTTCTGACCCTGATGACGACGGTACTGATCTGCACTGTGTACCAGGTGGGCAGTACGCAACATGCAACGGCTACCATGCTTGGTGCCCGCCTTACGTTTGGCGGCCTGCTGGTCCGCCTCTGCTGATCATCAGCTTGGGACACATCGCTGCTTGGCTGTCCGAGTAAAGGCGACAAACTTGAGTTGATAGTAGCAGTGCTCCAATGCTGCGCTGCGCTGTGTTATGCTGCCTGCCGGTGCTGTTTCCTTGTTAATGGACAAGGGCAGCTGCCCTTGTGTGTAATAAGCACGAGTGGGACCAACAGTAGTGCTCGTTACAATAAGCATGACTGGACAGTCCAGTTTGGACTCCTCAAGTAGGTGAAGGCAGTGCTGCGTGGCCTTGTTGCACTGCTGCGTCTCCGCTGCTCCGTGGCCTGTGACCCACCCTCCGCCTCAGCTCTTCTACTGCTGCTCGGGGCAACGTGCCGGTGCTGTCCAGCGGAGTTATCCAATGCCGCAACGGCACCCGAAACTGCTGCTGCTTGGCATTTGGGAAGAACACGTTGAAGCCGCCTGGGTTCAACAGTGCAGCTGACAGGCTGAATGCCGAGTTGCTCATGACCAAGATGTCTGCTGTAGACAGCATCTGCCAGCTCCAGGCTAAGTCTGTGCTGGCCAGCAGCACCGCTCCTGGGAGGCGCTGCTTGAGCATCTCCAGCTCTGCTGTGCCTGCTGCTGTGTGCGGAGTCTCTGTGAAGATTTCAATGGTGAAGATGCAGCCGACAGAGTCGAGCACCTGCAGGTGAGATTGACAAGCACGCGCTGTGAGCACGTGCGTCTCTGCGCTGAAAGTGATGTCTCATGAGTGGCATGTTGCATGTACCAGCATGCCCCCTATTACAGTGCTGCCGTAGCCCACTGTGTTTAGCACTAGGATTTCAATCTGCAGGCAGTGTTCACCTGCACAATCTGCTGGACCACGTTTATGAAGTAGTCAGGCGGCAGCATCCTGTCTGCCCAGCGCTTGTTTTCCGCGATGTCTCCCCTCCTGAAGTGCACCGCTAGCCGCAAGCCGTGCAGCAGGTACGGCCTGCCTAGCTCTGCCGGAGCGTCGGGGCGCGGCCGCGCACACACAAGCCTTGCCTGCACAGGTGTTAGCAACGACAGGGATCTGCAACATGCTGCTTTGCTAGGTGCTGGTCTGGCAAGTGGTAAGGTGCATCAGCTGCCTGCCTGGCTGAAGCACAGGTGGCTGCTGAGTCACAAACATAGCCTCAGGAAGGCACAGGACATGTGAGGGGTGACAGGGGAGCTGCAGCACATGTGCCTTATTAGTGCGCAAAAACGAAGGCTGAATAGGCATCAAGCGGCAGGAAAAAATGCATGTGCCAGCCATAAAACATCAGCTTTTGGCATTTGCACTGTATGCAGTTTGTTGTGCTGCTGTGGTCTCGCATGCAGCTGCACAGCCGTTGCCTTACAGCCAGCATTTGCAGCTCACTACTGCATGTGCCAGCCACCAGCAGACCCCACTGCTCTGAACCCCATGCATAGCTTCATCTGAAACTCACCGAGGGTTGCTGGGGCTGGAACTGGGGTACTGCCAGGTACATATCCGAGTAGTTATGCAGGATGCTTGTGGCAAACTCCGTGGATATCAGCAGCGGCTGCTTGCTCTGCAGCGCAGCTGCCGCTAGTCCAGCCAGCGTACTCCAGCCCAGCTTCGGCACATGCTTGTGCTCCCATCCACTGACGCGCTCCTCTGTCACTGACGATGGCAGGGTAATCAGCCGTCGCAGCTTCTCCACGAGGCGCCGGTCAGGGTCTTTCAAGTCGCTGCAGTCTGAGGTTCGGAAGTGAATGCGGTTATCCACATGCCCCACGCAGCGCATGGGTCTGTGAAGATAGCCGATGTTGAGGGCCTTTGCAACGGCGTACAGCTCAAGCATGCGCATGGTTTGTGCGCCAACACCGTCCAGCAGCTGGTGCGCATACACCAGTGCTACGTTCTGCTGCGTCCAGGGGTCTTCATACACCGACAGCCTCGGCCAGGTGCTGTTGCTGCTGCCACTGCTGCTACCGCTGCTCCTGCTGCTGCTGCTGCTGCTGCTGCTACTGAGGAGGGTTCTGGCAGCTTCAGTGCTTGAAGTTTGTACTGCATGCTCCTGTATACAGCATGATAACAAGTTGGGTCACTCGCCAGCATGCAGCATTGTTTGGTGTGTGCAGCTGTCTAGTGCACAGGATTACAGGCAGATCATCAATGCCTGCTATGACAGTACTGACAACAAATGAACCCAATAATTTACGTTCAGCAATGTTGGTGCAGTTTTAATGATGCTGAGAGCATGCTCACTCCTGATGAAGTGGCTTACCGGATGTTGGTGGCAAAGCGCTGCAGGAGCCAGCAGCAGCAGAAGCACCAGTGGCCTGCCTAATGACATGCAACAAAATTAAAACTATTGGTGTAGTAGCTGCTGTAAATTACGCCGAGCTCATGCACGCCTTCAGCAGGGAAGCGGGGTGGTGGGCAGGGCGCGCCAAGGTGGGAATTCACTGATAACTGGACCACTCCGAACATGGCATCACAACATATTCTCAATGTTGTTTAATTAAACTGAAAAGTAGTTTTGAAAGCATGTTGCCTGTGTTGCGTAGTAGCACAACCCTCCGTTCGGTTTAATGTCGGTATGCCTACACTGTGTGCTCTGCAAGTGAGAAAGAACTCTTGCTCACCGAGACAATAATTTTTGGGTTACTATTCTGATGTTTATGTGCAACAAAGGCGATATCAAGCGAGTCATACCGGGTGCACAGTAGCGGGATGGACTGCCTGCGCGGTGCGCAGCAGCAGCAGCAGCAGCAGCAGCAGCAGGCCATCAACAACTATATTCGACTAGGTGCTGTAGGATGCAGACGCTTTGGAACAAGAGACCAGCTGGCGTACCACAGCGACGCCAAGCACGCCCTGAGCTCGGATGGCAGGGAGCAGCTGCTGTCGCACATCTTGGAGATGGAAACCCCCCAGCAGACGAATTGTGGCAGCGCTGATGGAAGTCAACAAGGATCCAGACTGTCCTGGAGCCACGATTTTGAGTTGCTGCCTCTCTCCAGGGGTCACAGAAACCATTGCAGTGACAGCAGAGCTGGCAAGCAGCAGCAGCAGCAGCAGCAGCAGCAGCAGCAGCAGCAGGTTGTGGTGACACGCGGCTTTGCCAAGGGAGATGTGTTGGGCTTTGTTCTTGGCTGCATGATGCCTCAAGGTGATGTACAGCAGCTGCTGCTGTCAGCTGCCTCGCCAGAGGAGGCGCTGCAAGTGGCACGGCTCAGCTTCAGTTTCAAACTTGAGGGACAGCAACTGCAGGCTGCAGCTGGCGATGTTGACAGCAGCAGCAGCAGCAGCAGCAGCAGCAGCAGCAGCAGCAGCAGCAGCAGCAGCAGCAGCAGCAGCAGCAGCAGCAGCAGCAGCAGCAGCACAAGCTTGACAGTGGTGGCCACCGGCTTTTGGAATGGCAACCCTCTCGCACAGGTATGCTAGAGTTGTGACGCCGTTTTTGTCCGTTGTGCACGCATGATGTATCTTCAAGGAAGTTCGCTTCCGTGTCGGAGGCAATATGAGCAAGCTGCAGTAAACAGTGCGCCGTAAGTGATCCATGCCTGTTTCTCGCCCAAAAAGCACACTGGGGGACTCCTGGCAGCCCTGCGCTGCATGCAGCTTGCACTTGCACAGAGCAGGTCTTGTGCTGCAGTGCACACAGCGGCAATCACTGCCATGGAACAGTCGCTGCCGCTGTTGCCTTTCTGTGCAATTGCATTGCTGGACGGCCCCACTCTGAGGCGCCAGAGCCAGCACGAGCAGTGCTCCATGGGTATTTGTAGTGCCCTAAATGCTTTGTGCTATGTTTCTGCTGCTGCAGGTGCTGGATTACAGGCAGCTTGGCGGGTTGTGTGAGGTGCAGGGCCCAGGGACAGGCGGCCCCAACGCAGCCCTGCTGCCGGTGTCACACAACCGCACAGGCAAGGTGTACCTGGCTGTTGTGGCGCTGCGCAACATCACAGCTGGTACCGAGGTCACTTTTGACCGAGGGACTGCCAGCTATTCGTCCGGCATGCACGAGGTGCTCCGCTGCTGCCTCAACAGCAGGCAACAGCAGCAACAGCAGCAGCAGCAGCAGCAGCAGCAGCAGCAGCAGCAGCAGCAGCAGCAGCAGAATGAGCCGCAGGTGCTGCAGCAGCAGGAGAACCTCAGAGCAATACGTACACAGACAGAGCAGCAGCCAGCAGAGGCGGCGGCAGACATGCAGGGTCCGCGGGTGTGCCCAGTGCCTGCAGGCAATGACGTGCCTGCAGGGAAGCTGCACAAGTTGCTGATGAGTCAGCTGCTGGCAGCGCTCGCCACTTGCAGGAAACTACCTGCAAGCAACGGCCAACGCCACACACTAGACACGCTGCTGCAGCAGGCAGTGACGCTGGCGCATGAGGCAGTCGTGGATTGGTCAGCTACATCTCCAGCAGTGCAGCAGCAGCTGCACGGCGGAGAGTCACCAGAACTGCAGCAGCTGACCAGCGGAGTGTCCGCTGTGAAGGGTGCAGCAGCGGCAGCAGCAGCAGCGCATGAGCCAGCTGCCGCAGAGTCCTGCAACCTGTCAGGAGCGTCCTCAGCGCCTTCTGCGCCGCGCACGCCAAGCTTCGGAGGCTTCTCGGAGCAACCTGCTGCAGCAGGCTTCACGAAGCCATCTGCTGCAGCAGCAGGTGCTGAGCGACAGCAGCACCAGCAGCTGCAGCAGCGGCGAGCAGACGAGGTTTATTGCATGAGCGTTCCAGTTACAGCAGCACTGTCTGCGTCAGCCTTCACAAGTGCAGCAGGTGCAGCCGCCGCAGCCGCAGCTGCATCAGCAGAGGATGAGACCCTGTCTGGCAGCCACCTGTCTGGCTGTAGTTCCGCTGGCAGCTACAACTCCGTGGCAGCTGCTGCTGTGCGACCATCACGCTGGTCCCAAAGCATCTCAGCGGCAAATGCAGTGCCGCCAGAATGGCAGCGGGGGCCAGCAGACGCAGAGGGACTTGCATGTCACGAGCAGCAGCAGCAGCAGCAGCAAGCGCCTGAGGCAGAGACGAGTCTGCTTGACGACTGCACTGAGGAGCAGCAGCAGCTGGGAGGGTTTGGGGAAGGTCAGGAGGAAGGGTTTGGTGGTGGTGATCTGGACGGCGGCAGTGCCTGTCCTGGGACTGGGCAGGCCAACATCCAGCCGCTGGTTCTGCAGCTCGTCAGGTGTGTGTGGTGGTGGGCTGCTTCAAAGGGCTTTGCTTACATCGGCTGTACCCAAGCTGGGTTCGCGTGTTCTGCAGTTATGGTCTTGGTAGGCATTTATGTGCTTGCAGCAGTCTTGCAGCTGCTGTTAACCTGTGACCAATGAGACATCCTTTGTTTCGTTGCCTGTCTGCAATTTAAACATTCATATAGGTGCCGTGATTGTTGCTGCTGCTCTGGCCGCCAGCATCCCGCACATGCAGTGCTTGTCACCATTCGCCACATCACAACATAGCCCACACCCGCTCACCACAATCAAATATCTGTGCTTCTTTTAATATTTATTGCGCGCTGCCATGCAGCCAGCACAAGTACATGCAGCGCCTGGCCGCAAACGCAATCATGAACATGGCCTACGACTGCGCAGACAGCCGCTTCACCATTGCAGGGGCAGGGGCCATCCCGCCACTGGTGGCCATGCTCAAAATCCCCAGCCGCAGCTGCCAGGTACGCTTTTGAAGCATGCTGCACGCCCTTGTCCATGTTATCTCGTCACCGCGCTAAAACGTTGCCTGGGGGCGGGAGGCGGCTCTGTTATATTGCATACATATGCTTCAGTCTGCGCTGATGCCCAGGAGGCCTGGTGCAGCATCAAGTGCAGCATGCCTAGCAGCCGCAGCAGCAGCAGCCGACAGTGCATTGTGTTGCCCTGTCCAACCTAGCACACTGAGACTGCCTGCTGCTGTGGGCCGACTGCAGGCGGCGGCCTCAGGCGCACTGTCCAACCTCTGCATCGAGAACACGGCCAACCGGGCATCAATTGCTGCTCTTGGGGGCATCCAGCTGCTGACAGGTCGGCACCTGATGCTGCTCCGCTTTCTCACTCACTCTGCGAGGCATCACTGTCAGGCGAGAGTGGCAGCACATGGCTGAAGATAGTAAGCTATATTGTCACGGGGGTTACATGACACACCCCATTGCCCTGCATGCATGCCGTATGCAGACACTGCAGACAGTGCCTGCAAAGCACCATCTGGCCTTCTCTCCTTCTCCTTCTTGCATGGTCTCTGCAGGTTTTGAAGTTAGCTAACCAACGTTGCAGGTACACCTGCTGGCCTGGCCTGGTGCCTGTGTCAGTCTGATATGTATGACGGGGACCTTTACCAAGCTCTTGCTGGCCTTGCATGCAAGCGCCCAGCAACAGACGTGGCGGTGCCGCAACGTGGTCTGTGTGACCAGCTTTGTTGTGACCAACCCAGTCAGCTGTCGCCACTCGCTGCTGCCTTCTGCAGGCCTGCTGTGCAGCAAGAGCGGCGCTGTGCAGCGTGCGGCGGCGCGTGCGCTGAACAACCTGGCCTGGGACATCGACAACCGGGCCGTGATCGCTGCTGCTGGAGGCATCCCGTCCCTGATCCGGTGAGCACCAGTGTGGCTGCAGCAGACGTTGGCTCACAACAGCAGGCCCCATTGAGCGAGGCTGCTGCTGACGTGGGGTGGTGGGTGCCGCATTGCAGTTGACGCTGTATCATGTCATTGAACGCCGCCCGTGCTTGGCATTGACGGCGGGCAACCAGGGAATCTGGCGAGCAGCTGCACCACACGATGTGCAGGCCCATGTGGCTGGCGCTGCTTGCTGACCATCAGGCAGCAACCAAAACTCCCGATCATGAGCCTGCTTTGGCTGTGGTGTGGCCATGCATCAGACGCCACCAATCACTTTGCATGTGAAGTGCCTCATCCTTACTGTCTGCAGGCTGCTGGCCAGCAGCTGCAGGGACGTGCAGGAGCATGCCGCTGCCACGCTCATGAACATGGCTCGGGACATCATCTATGGCATACCAGTGGCCATTGCAGCAGCTGGCGGCATCCCAGCGCTGGTCAGGTGAGGAGTATATTGAATACGTCACTCATCATACCCTCGCTACCGTTACCTTGTGTCTGGGATGCTTGGGGCTAGTGCGGCGGCCGGAGCATGCTGGCACTGGCCAGGTTTGCAGGCTGCAGCCAGCTGTCAGGCTGACCAGGTCACACACACGCTGTACAGAAGATCTGGGAGCCTGTGCGTCTCATTGACATCAGCTTGACAGCATGCAGGCTGGCTTGTGGCATGCTCTTCAAGTTGTATCAACGTTGCGACTGACACGAGCGTCTCCATCCGCTGTTGCTGCTGCCACGTGCGCACCTGCGCACGCAGCCTGCTGCAGCTTGACTGCACTGCAGAGGTGCAGGACTCGGCAGCGGGCGCCCTGATGAACCTCGCCTACAGCACGCCCAGCAACAGAGCTGCCATCAACGCGGCCGGTGGCATCCCGCCCCTGGTGGCGCTGCTGAGCAGCAGCAGCGCGTGCGTGCAGCGCAGCGCGGCGGGCGTGCTGAAGAACTGCTCGAGGGACTCAGAAGACAACCAGGCTGCTGTTGTGGCGGCTGGAGGCATCCCTCCACTGGTGAGTTTGAGGGGCTTTTGATGCACCGCGTCTGCTGCACTTGCTGCAGCTCTGCTGCGTCAAGCAGGTGGCGGTGCCAAACAAGGGTAGTGCTGTTAAAGGTTGCCCACAGACCTTGCAGAGGTTGACATTAGTTTTGCGGCCTTTGGATGCCGCTTGGGCCATGCTGACCTACACCATTGCTTCTTGGTTGCTATACTGTCTGCTGTGTTTGCTTCCCCAGGGACCTCCGCCCCACCCTTGTTTGTTACGTGGGTCACAGTTTGTTACGTGGGTCATCGTGCCAGTTAGGCTGCCGACACGTATTGCGCTGTTTGGCAGCAGGATGTCATCTAGGATATTGTATGTGTTGCTGCTTGTGCATGCTCTGCCTCCCTTCCCCCCTTTGGTTCTGCTGAGACAATGTTGGAGTCCAACAATGTCAACCCTGTGGGCCAGTGGCCTTACTTTGGTTATTGGTACTCGGTATCGGACTGCAACATATGCGCTGGAGCATCACTGCCTGCCTGCTGACTCGCGTGTGCTGTCTCACACTTGCAGGTTGCGCTGCTGAAGGGCAGGAGGGATGATGTGCGGTTTGAGGCTGCGGGTGCGCTGTGGAACCTGGTGCACGACAACGCGGAGCACCTGGCTGAGCTGGCAGCAGCAGGCGGCGTGCCTGACCTGGCTCAGCTCATGTCAGGCCAGCCTGAGCAATAGCAGCCGCGTCCATCGGCAAGCAGTGCGCGGCAGGGGCGACTGTAACCTGACTGCATTGACCTTGAGACTAACGCAGGCTGGTGTCAGTGCTGCAAAGGGTGTGACTGACCTGAGCAGTTGATGCAGGGGGCACACAATTCCCAGCAGAAGCAGCAGTGGTGATGCGACGAGCCTACCGCTGGCAGGTGCTGCTGCCAGTGGTTGTGTTGTGGACCTCATGTGCCTGCCGTCAAACCAGCAGCAGCAGCAGCAGCACGCAATAAACAAGAAACCAGCAACAGCGAGGCAGCAAATCATTCGTCAGCAGGGACTGCTGACAATGCACAACCGTGTCACAGATCTGGCACAGCCGACGTCCACTGAGGATCAGCAGAAGCAGCAGCGACATGTAATAAACCTCTGCGCATTAGGCATTTGAAGCATTTGAAACAGACCGGGGGGGCCTGGAGCTCATCCGGAGCGCGTGGTGCGGCCGCAGATCTTGGGAGCCTGGCGTATAAGTATAGCGCTGCTTACGGCAGCAGCAGCAGCAGCTGTGACATGTGGCACAAAGCAGCGGTGTCTGTCCTTTGGATACTTCGCAACTTGTGGAGACAGTTGCATCAATCCTTGGCGGCTGACTTGCTATTTATCGTAGGCACAAATGTTTTATTATCAAGGGATAGCTTCTTTGTTACATCAACCTGCAACTCGTCCGCTTTGCTTCTACAGGGCTGCAGAATCGGCGTTCGTTACCTCCTTCGAGACACAATTGTTGCAGATCGTCAGTGTGCACGCAAGACAGCCACCCTGATGGTTGGTCAAGTACAGACCAACGCATAGATCTTCAGGACTAGTCTTCTCGATACTGAGACCTTCATCATCATCATCATCATCATCATCATCATCATCATCATGTTACCCATTCGAGCCATAGCATTAATGCCATCGGCCCCGCGCCCCACCGGGACGGAAGGAGGAGGGAGCATTGCTCCAGATTATTTGCAAGTATTGCGCACATGCCAAGCACATTCCAAGGTACTGAGACCTTGACGTCAGGCGCTGATCCAGCGAGCTTACCCTCAGCTTGGAGGGTGAACGTAAACACATTGCTTTCTTTGGCTCTCCTTTTTTTGGGAGGTGAACGCCACCTGCGCAAATGTGACAGGATGTTAAACACCGGCATTGCATGCTGGAGACCCAGGTTCAAATCAGGCGCTACTGTGCTTCTTGAAGCAGCGCGGCATTGGCATTGTTGCAGCCAGCCAGCAGCTTGCGGCGACGCAGTATGCTGACGATGCTGAGGTGTTTTTGCTGTCGCTTGCTGATGTGCCCACTTCCCTCGGTTGCATGGATGATTTCGCTGCAGCCTCTGGTCAGCGGCTGAACCCCGTAAAATCACGTCTGCTGCATGTAGGGCAGCTGCCAGGAGCGGCGGCTGCAACGAGTGGGGCGGGAAACAATTTGGGTGCCATGCCATTGGTGCAGCAAGCGATATCTTTGGGGGCCGTGTTTGATGGGCGGAGCAACAGCAATGTGGACTGGGAGGGCAGATTGGAGGTGGTGCGAAGCTGCATGCAGAACGTAAGTCGCCTCTCCAAGTTGTCCGCTTTTGGCAGGGCGTTTGCAGCCACTGCTTACGCCTTGTCAACTCTTCTATATGCTGCTCAGTCTGCTGGTCAACTGCCTGCTACAGTGACGGACAATTTGACGCGATGGACAACAGCGTTAGTTGATGCTGGCAAGGGCCCTGATGAGGATCTGCGGCGGGCCCCTGGTATCCCAAGCGATTGTATGGCAGCCCATCCGAAGTGTGGTGGTTTTGGTTTGATGCCAATTCAGCATCATCTGCTGTCGCGTTGGGCCTGTGAGGCTCTGCCTTTCCTGCAAGGTGGCACTGCACCTTGGGTGGCTGTGGCGCGCGTTCTTTGGACGCGCTGGGCCAGTACAACGGATTGTTTTACACGCGTCGCAGCTAGCAGCCCTTTGGGCATATCATAATACCATTGGAGTCATATTTTCCCTGTTGCCCAGGCTGATGTATTACTGCCCAAGCCGTTGCGGGTTTTGGCTATGGGTTTACGCGCTTTGCCGTCGTTGCGGCATGTGGGCAGCCAGCCTTTGGATGTGGATGATTTGTGCTGGGAGGCGCCACTATGGGCTAACCCTATTTTTACGGCGATACAAACTTGGCAGTGGTTTGACCAACAGCGTGAGGTGGTAGTGGGCTTGGAGCATGCGGTGGCGTTTGGTTTGCTGCAGCTCCCGAAGCTGCAGTCTCTGGGCCAGGCGGTGGTGTTGTTGGCAGAGCTGGACCGAGTTTGTGCTCCCTGGGCTCTCGGCACAGCGCTCAGCCTATGAGCGTGAGGTATGGGGCCCTTGGTTGTGCAGTAGGCCGCAGTATGGTGACCGTCAGCTGGCCCGCCAGCATGTGAAGGCCCTGCTGACATTGGTGCCAGCTGCATGGGTTACTGCTGCGCAGGCGCGTTTCGCCGCAGCTGTTGCTGCGGGTGAGCCCTTTGCGCAGTTATCTTCTTTACTCCCGAATGACCTCTTGCTAGCGCGGGAGACGATGTGTGCGAGCTTGGGCTGGCGGCGACCAGGTGGCGGTGCTGATGATGTTGTATTATTGAAGGACCAAACTGTCGCTACTGCCACGCAGCTGCAAAGCCTCTGTGCGCTAGAAGCAATTGCTCCCCGTCATGCAGCTTTTGTTGCTAGTGTTAGAGCCCTAGATGGGTTGCCGGCTGTGGCACAGTTGCCACAGGTGCGACTGGTTTTGTCACGGTGGTGGTGTGTGCCGGTGGCTAACGTGTACGAAGAGTCTGCATGGCGCCTGGCCCTGAATGCATTTCCTACTGCTCAGCGTATGCAGACTGCCATGGGATGCGCGGCGTGCTCTGCTGCTGTGCCGGGTGCGGAGCTTCATTTCTGGACGTGTCCTGTTGCAGTTGCTGTGCGTGAAGAGATTGAAGGTCAGCCAAGAGCATTCAACATGTTGCCGGCAGGTGAGAGCCTGCCGTGTCGTGCAATGTGGTTGGCTTGCTGCCCTCGTCACAAGTGCACCGAGTGGTGTGGGTTATGGTCTGCCTGGCATCTATACATGCGTTTGAAAAAGGCCGCAGAGCGGCCTGGGCTGCGGCAAGTGATCTTGTGGTGCCTGTGCTGGTGGAGCAGGTGGCGGTACGTGCGGCACTTGGTGCTTTTTGCGATGCTTGCTGATTTCGCCGCTACGGCCAGAGTGCCGCGGCGGTACAAGAACCAGTTATCTCCTGGCACACTGTGTTGCGGGGTAATCGTCTGCGTGTGGTGCGGCGGTGATAGCCACCGTTCTGCGTGTATTTGCGCCCGTGGCTGGGCATAAAAAGCAACTGAAATTGACGGACTTGCGCGGGGGGTTTCGATCGCCCAAACAACAAAGGAAAGACTGGGTACAACTACGATCACCTCATGAGCGGAGTAGCGGCTCGCTGGGCACTAGCCTGAGGTCAGGTTTCAATCCTGAATATGAATTTTATTGTATTGTATTGTAGTTATGCCCGTTTGCTTTCTGTCAAGCCTAGACTGGTGGTCCTGCGCTGCAGGCGCTGTAAGGTTTGTGGTGCGGCTGCTGCAATATGCAGTTGCATTGCCCCTGCAGCAGCTGCCTGGTACTCTGCTCCTCCCCCCCTTGTCTGCTGCCTCGGACCAAGGTACTGACCTTTACTGGCCAACTTTGTCCCGGTGAGTTCAGCCCGCCCACTATACTGCACAAGTATGGTCTGCTGTCACCGACACTGTTTTAGGTTATTCCTGTTGCGTGTCCCAATAGGATTCTACACTGCGTGTTGTGAGTCTGACGGTTCTGCCTGCAGAGCCACGTGTCATGTCTCGCACACAGAGGCTTTCTCGGGTTGGGCCTCTTTTTGGGTGACAGTCTGTTTTTTCCGCTGAACTTCTAGCGGCTCTCTTTGTTTTCGGGTGTTCGTTGCGACGTGGTCGCCTGTGCACACCATGTCACCCCTCTTCTTCAGTCAGTCAGGTAACCCCTCTTCTTCTTCTTCAGTCAGTCAGGTAAGCAGCACCTTTGTGCATCCCGCTTGCTGTTGGACCATGCTTGCATTCCCCTGTGCGTTTTTTGCCTTGAGCACCTGCTGCTTTTCGTGCTGCATTTCGCACTTGCTGCACTGCATGTACTTGTCGGTTTATGGGGAGGTAGAGGCTGCAAAACGTCTCGTAGGTTTGCTTTGGCGGCGATTTGTGGTTTACTATCGGGCTATCACGATATGTTAGCTGAGAGAAGGGCAAGTGCCTCGCCCTCGGGTGTGTCGCTTCCCTCCCCTGTAACAAGCCTCTGTCTGTCAGTCAACTTACACACTGAGGCTTTTTCTAGGGGTGGGCCTCCTTTCGAGTGACGGCCCGCGCTGAGCTTTTAGCAATCTTTTCAACTCTGGTGCCCGTTGCGGCGTAGCTGCTTGAACGCACCTTGTAACCCCTTCTTCTTCAGTCACTCAACGCAGGCACAGGCAACGAAACCGCCAACAGCACAGCATGCAGCAGCAGTGGCGGCCATGCTGGCAGCACATGCACAGCTCGAAGTCTGCAGTGATGCAGTGCTCCCAGCTACACTGGACTCTGTGCTACAGGCACTACACAACTGGCCGAGCTGCAGCAACAACAGGAGAAGCGCCAGCGTCAGCGCCGGCGCCAGCAGTGGGTGCATCAAGGGGAGCGGCCTGGGCCTGCCATAACTAGCATTCTCTAACCCCCTAAGGGCGCCAGTTACATCGCAAGTTTGCGGGCTCCTGGCAGTGGTCATCTGGTGCGAGATGGCGTGGGTAAGCCCGTAATGTTGGCCAGCGGTATGCCAACTTGACTGTTGCACCGCAGGGACAGCAAGCAGCCCGCCAAGCAGTACTGCAGGCAGTCACGCAGCACTCACAGCATTTGGACGCAGCAACAGCAGCCCAGCTGGGTGACGCAGCCGTGTCAGCAGGCGAGGTGCTATCCGCCATATCTCAAACTGCTCCTGGGAAGGCGCCGGGCCTGGATGGAATCCCTGGGGAGTTCTTCCGCCAGTACCGCAAGCAGTTCGCGCCGTTGCTAACAGCACTGTATTCAGCTGTTGGCTCAGCACAGACTGTTCCAGCTGGTTTTCTTGATGGTGTCATCTTGCCTGTCTTGAAGCCGGGTGGTGACGCAGCTGATCCAGCTGCCTTTCGCCCGATACAGCTGCTGAATTACGATTATAGAGTGCTGGCCAAAATCCTTGCCAACCGTTTGCTTGCAGCTGCTGGGGAGGTTGTGCATCCAGCGCAGTCTGCATTCTTACAACATCGGCACATAGGGGATAGCATCAGGCTGTTGCAGTTGCTACCTGCACTGATGCATGAACAGCAGCAAATGGCAGTGGTTGTTTTCACGGATTTTGCCAAAGCATATGACACTGTGGATAGATCTTTGTTGTATGATGTGGCAGCAGCACTTGGCATAGGTGATGGGTTTGTAGGATGGATGCGTGTGCTGCTGTCTGATACACATACCTGTGCTACGGTGAACGGATTTTGCAGTTTAACTGTTGTGATGCTGGGGTGCGCCAAGGCTGCCCCTTGGCCCCCCTGTTGTACTTATTTGTGGGGCAAGCGCTACTATGCTTCCTCAAGCAGCGGGGCATTGGTATCGTGGCAGCAAGTCAGCAGCTTGCAGCTGTGCAGTACGCTGACAAGGCTGAAGTGTTTTTGCTGTCGATGCACGATGTTCCCACATTTCTCTCATGCATGTCCGACTTTACGAAAGAAAAAAAAAGGCTCTGGCCAGTGTTTGAACCCCACCAAGACACGTTTGCTGCACATAGGACAGCAGCCGACTCAGACTGCTGCGCCAGGTGAGGCTGCACACGGCTTGGGGGCTATGCAAGTCGTTGCAAAAGCAAAATCCTTGGGTGTGTTTTTTGATCAATGTGGCAAGAGCAGTGTAGATAAGGGTGGCAGTTTAGAGATTGTGCGACACCGCATGCAGAACATCAGTAGCATCTCCAAACTGTCAGCTTTTGGTCGGGCATTTGCTACAAATGCTTGCGCTTTGTCAACATTGTTATATGCGGCCCAGTTTGCTGGCCACCTGCCTTCTGACGTGATGGACGAGCTTAGTAAGTGGTCAGCAGCGCTGGTTGATGCTGGTTTGGGCCCAAGTGATGACCTAAGACGGGCCCCCAGTATCCCAGGTGACTGCAGGGCAGCACACCCAAAGTGTGGGGTTTTTGGATTGATGCCAATCCACCACCACCTGTTGTCGCGGTGGGCTTGTGAAGCGCTGCCTGTGATGCAAGGCGGCACAGCTCCTTGGGTGGCGGTGGCACGGGAGTTGTGGCCCCGTTGGGCCGCTGCAACAGAACCATGCACGCGTGCTGCCAGCAGCAGCCCTTGGGGGCTGTTGCTGTGTGGCCATGAACATCTGTTTCCGTCTGCCTATGCAGATGAGCGTTTGCCGTCAGCTTTGCCTGCGTTGGCACTGGGGATGCGGGCTCTGCCGCCACTCCGCCACGTTGGCACAGAAGCATTGGATGCTGAAGAGTTGTGTTGGCACGCGCCGCTGTGGGCCAACCCCATTTTTACTGCACCACAGGACTGGGAGTGGTTTGGTCAGCAAGGCAGGGTTGCTGTTGGCCTGGAACAAGTGGTTGCATCCGGTCTACTGCAGCTGCCCAAGCTGCAGTCTCTTGGCCAGGCTGTGGTGCTCTCTTCTGAGCTGGACAGAGTATGTGCCTTGCCTGGGCTGTTAGCTCAGCGCGCAGCATACCAGCGTGACATCTGGGGCCCTTGATTGTGCAACAAGCCGCAATATGCTGACAGGCAATAGCCCGTCAGCATCTGCAAGCCTTGCTAGCTCTGGTTCCCCAAGTGTGGGTTGCAGCTGTGCTGACGTAACATATGAGCGATTGCCAGATCAGCGCCAGTGAGCTGAGGTCATGGCACTAGCACACGTGCTCACCTAGCAGCAGCTTATGCAGCTGGTGGCAGCGCAGCACAACTTTCTATTGTCTCTCCTGATGACCTCCTTTTGGCGCGTGAAACGTTGTGTGCTGATTTAGGCTGGCAGCGACCGGGCGGCAGTGCAGAAAATGTCATTCGATTGGCCGACTCACCGTTGCCACTGCCACTAAGCTTCAACGTCTCTCTGCGCTTGATGCTATTGCTCTCCGTCATGCTGCTTTTCTGAACAGTGTTAGAATGTTGGATGGCACTCCTGCCGGGGCCCAGTTGCCTGTTGTGCAACTGGTGTTATCCCGCTGGTGGGGCGTTAGAGTGGCTAACACCTACAAAGAAGCAGCCTGGCGCCTGACTTTAAATGCCTTCCCCACTGCGCAGCGTATGCAGCTGACTACGGGGTGTGCAGCTTGCTCAGTTGCTGGGCCAGGTGTGGAGCATCATTTTCTGGCTATGTCCGGTGGCTGTTGCCATGCAAGAAGAGGTGGAGCATCAACTTAGAGCTTATAACCTGCTCACGGCGGGTGAAAGCCTGCCCTGCAGGGCTTTGTGGTTGGCATGTGCCCCTCACCGCGATGTGCACCGCCTTGTATGGGACATGGTATGTTTGGCAGGCATACATGCATGTGAACATGCCCGCAGGGTAGCCTGAGCGGTCTCTTGTCGGCTTGGTGTACCTGTGCTTGTTGAGCAAGTGGCAATACGAGCGGGCATTTGGCGGCTTTTGGGATGCGCATGCTGACTTTGCTGCTACAGCTAGGGTGCCTGGTCGTCACAGAGTTCAGCTGCTTACGCGGGAGTAAGTGAGACCAGGCAAAAGGCTGGAACAACACCAAAGTAGGACAACAATGTAGGGGCGTAAACAGAGTGCTGCCCAGACACACCTACGCCCCAGCATAGCGTCCAAAATGTGATGTCATCAGCCCGCTCCAAACCGAGACTGCCTGGTGAGAAAAAAAGGGTAAAAGATGTCTTCTGATCATTTGACCAGGCCAACACCCTGCCAACAGCAGTATAACAGACCGGGCTGACTGGAGAAGAAGAAGAAAGGTGTGAGGGTCCGGGATTTTACGCACTGCAGTGCGCAGTACTCGACCTTTGAATGGTCTACCCAGACTCCTCTCCTCTCCGGGTACTGACTGATTGATTGAGGAGAGTTACATGGGTGTGCACGTCGGAAACGGAACACTTCAAGGACTGCAGCGCGCAGGACACGAGAATAAACCACACAAAGCCTCAGAGAAGCAATTTGCAGCTTCCTCACCCATAATAACACAAACTCTGCGCAGAGAAAGAGCATCAGGACGGAACAAAACCATAACCCGCAGCGCCGTGGCACCACAGGCACCTGCCACCCTACTGATGTGTCTGGCAAGGCCACACCCCAGGCAATGGCACCGGCCCAACACACCTACTGGCTGACATATGCTGCATCAGAATACTAACAGCACAAGACATGCAACCACATGTAGCAGAATTGATAAAGGAGCAGAGGATGCAAGAAACAACCCCAATTCACGCTACGGCGCAGAGGCCAAGTCCCTTCTTGGTGCTAGCTGCAGCCGGCCGTCAACCACGCGTAGAAAGGGGTGATCAGCTGGCACAATATGCAGCCAGGTCAAGGGTGCCGCCTTGATGACTATGAAGTCAACCAGCAGCTCCCAAAACCTAGCCACCGCCGCCTTCTTCTTCGTCTGCACCAGCTCATCAAGCTCCTGCTGTCGCTGCTGCTGAGGCTGTAGCTGCTGCTGCTCTCTGTGCTGCCTCACTGCCTCATTATGAGCCAGTTGCGCAGCTGAGGGAGTAGCAGGCTGCAACAACTGAGTGATAAGCTGCTGGTCAGCAGGTGGCGCCCGGGCAGGACCACCTGCTGGACTGGCTACCAGGTCATGCTGCCTGTTTAGCACATATGTGCTAAACATGCATGCATGCTGGAGGTTGGCTGCCCTCCTGCCAACATCCATAGCATTGAAGGTCGCCAAACACACGACACGCCACATGTATGTGAGCACACACCGCCCACCACGTGGAGGTTGCATGAGCCAATATGCTGCATACTTAAAGCTGAGGATCTAGGCGTGCGAGTGCACCATGCTATAGGCAAATGCGTAACATGCAGCGGCCGCAATGTTGGTGAGTCTAGACTGGTATCAGGCGTCGTAAATGCTGCGCTGTGTGGAAGCAAGGTCAGCAGCCATCAGCCTCTGAGAGGTGTACTCGGCCCCCTGGAACCTGGCACTGGCCCCGTGGCCTGTTCTTCTTGTGACTGGTGTGACCCAAGGCGATCCCGATATGGCGGAGGATATGCTGCCCTGTGCTTTGTCTGTCACTGAATCTGAGGATTACTCAGAACTGATTCAGGTTTCTAGTTGAATGTTTGATGCTTGGACCCCATGAGCCTTGTTTGGCTCCTTAGTGGGTGGGCCGGTGGCCCTACTATGGTGATATGGTAATATGGTAACACGCACCGTGCTATACTAGTGCTTTGAAGCACTCAGAGGCGCCGACTTGCATGTGAGACGAACGTCCTGTACTGTCCAACGGATCACTAACAGCTGGCAAAGAACTTTATTGAGGCAGGGCCACAATAAGACCTTCATCATCATCACATTATCCATTCAAGCCATAGCATCCAAGCCATTGGCCCTGCACCCCACCGGCCATCGGCCCCGAGCCCCACCGCCATCACAATAAGACCTTGAGAGGTAGCCACGCGCAAGACAGCTGCCGCTGTTCAATGGGGTTCACTGTACCTCATGGCATGCCATGCATGATGCCATGCTCATTGACACGCCCGGCGACCCGCGCTATGTGAAGCAAATGTACAGCTGTTGGCACCAATTGCTGCCACACCAACGTGTCCCATCTTCAATATAAACCAGTACATGGCCAATCACTCGCTATGCTCCTCATCCAACACTCACACAAAAGTAAGTCATCAGCTTCCTTGACCGCCAGGCAGCGTAGCTGCTGCACTCAGTGCTACACTCAGTGACTGCCACAGGGGGTCCTCTCTCTGCTGCCTGTGGACCAGTATGATGTGTGCACCATCTGCTAGCTGCTGCTTCAGATGCCTGCGCAACCTGCCTGCCCCTCCGTCCGCTGCGTCGGCCTCCTCCACAACATAGCTGCTTGGGGATTGCAGGCGACTGTCAACATTCCACCTTCACGTCGGCAGCGGCAGCGGCAGCAGACACAGTGCATGCACATCAGCAGCAACATCATCTGCTGCAGAGCCTTTCCACATAGAGTGTGCACTTCTTTGAGGTGTGGACCATTCAGCTGCAGCTGGTGCAGTGGGGCAGGCTTCAACCTCAAAGCTGCTGAAGGTAGGGGGGAAGATACGCCGATCTCATATAGTTTGTCTGCTGCTGCGCCAACATGCAGCACCAAGGGCTTGTGCGCATGTGTTGCTGCCTACACCGCCTGAGCTGGCATGCAAGCCAGCACCTCACCAGACGCCATGTATGCAGGTGATTGCCCACCAATGCCGCCCGCCAGTCAGCCTTGCCCACAAGCTATCCCCACGTACATTCAGCACCACGCCAACCAGCTGCTGCTGCGGCTGCTGTGCGCAGCTGCCGCTGTCAGTGCCTGTGCAATGCTGATTTGCATCGTTTTTGCTTGCTTCGCCACTGCATTGCTGCGAGGATTGCTGCTGCTGCTCTTCTTGCTGCTCTGGCAGCTGTCCCTGGTGTGCCTGAGGTTGCTGGTGTCCGGCCTGCTGCTGTTGCCTGGCCTGCTGCAGGTGCTGCTGTTCTTCCCGACTGTGCTGGAATTGCCGCTGTGCTTCTTGCTGCTGCGTCTGCTGCTGTTGCTGCAAATGTACTGGATCTTGTGGATGCATGCTGCCGTGCTGTGCTTGCTGCTGCTGCTGCTGCTGCTGCTGCTGTGTGCATGGTTTTCCCAGGTGCAGCCTTGTAAGCTGTGTGTCCCTTGGGTCATGCCACCGGGACTCCTGCAAGTGGGAAAAGCGTGCATGCCGCTGCCAAAGTCAAGGTTAGCTCCGACAATGTATGAAGACGATCCTGAGCACAACACAGTACAACGTGTATGCACACAGGCAGCTCTTACGCTGGCAACCACCTGCTGCTACATAGGGCAGCGCAACCACACATCACTTAAGCTGCATAGCTTTCAGTCATGTGCAAGGTACGTGCAGAGAGCAAAGCGGTGTCTAGCGGTAACCGCATGCTCACGAAGCCAATCTTGTCCAGAGCAACTGTCAGCAAGTTCACATCATAGTTGCCAAAGAACATTGTCCTGCAAAGCACCAAACCATGAGGCACAGTCGACTTCAACAAGGGATGCACACTGAGACTCACATAGATGCGGCACATAACATGGAGGCGCTCACCAACTGCACCCGGCATAGCAGCTGCTTGTGCCTCTGCTGCAGCTTGGGTGTCACCGCATGACCGAGACATGTCATGCATGAGGTTGCAGATGTCGAACTGCAGGATGCAGCTGAACATAACTCAACACAAACTGGGTCAGGGCCAACCTCTGTGCATGTATGCTGTCAGCAAGCTTGTTCAGGTCATCAATGGTGAAGGCCTCTCGCTGCAAAAGGTTGTTGAGCGCATGCTTCAGGCAGTGCTGCCTGTGCTGCCGTTCCTGCAAAGAGCATAGTGCACAGTAAATGAGCAAAGGTACAACAGAAAGCTGGACAACGTGTGGAAGAGAGGACTCGCATGATACATTTGTAGCTGTCCTCGTGTCTGCTGCTTCTGCTGTTTTGCTGCACAGTGTCGAAGTTCAACGGATGGACGCCACGACGGCATGACATAAACTCTGGGAGCAACATACGTGTTTTGCGCCGGCTGATATCAGGGCTGTCCGCAAGCTTTGTGTATTTTGTCACTAGGGCTCTAGTCCGTGGCTGTGCGACTTTGCTCTGCTGCGATCTTCTGCCACAGTCCACGCCAAAGCTTTTTGATCAGAAATATGTGTGTCGATAGTATCAGCACGCCTGTCAGGTTCCCGTCTTGTCCGGAATTCTGTGTATCGTGCTCACCTTCGTGCTGCTCGCCCCTGAATAAGCACTCTTTCAGTCATACTTGCATGCCAATTTCTAACCACAGTTGATAAATTCCATGCCCTGCCTTGCCAGGCTGAGCAAGCAGTGGATTCGCAACCTCTCAACTTGATATCGCCTAATCTTCATCACTACGGGGCTCATTTGCAGCCGAATGTCCGGCAGACGGCTTTCTGCTAGGCTGCGTGCCTTGGCACGTGCTGGCAGTGGCTCTGCAGATGAAGATACTGAGGTGTGTGGATGCTGTTGCTGCCACATTACCTGCTGCTGCCAAGGAGCAGCATACAGCTGTTAGTCTGGTCTGCCATCAGCTGCTCCCCCATGCATCTCCTGCCTGGGGTCATCATGATGGGCTCAGTTGCAGGCATACAATGTGCAGCCGCAATGTGTGACATTCATCCAATGTTTGGCCTGCAGCCAAGCACCATGCGCTGCATTCAACGCAAGTTGCAGTCTCGTACAGTTGCTGGCCGTTTGCAGCTGCCCTTTTCCAGGACACCCTCAGGTTCGTGCCATTGGTGCATGTGCAGCTGGGTATACCCGGCACGTGTCACACCTCCTGAATGACAAGTTACAATTGAGCGACGGCATGTCATCATCAATACGCTCTGCTGCACCTTTCTGTTGATGCTGCCGCCTGCCTCTGCAAGCAGATGCACGATGCCCCTGCAGCAGCACCTATGGGTGCCGAAGAAGAAGCAGAGCCCCTGATAGGGCCACAACTGCCTCGACCAACAGCAGTGGCAGCTGATGCCACAGACAGCAGTGACGCAGACGAAGATGAGGAGGGTGAGCAGAGGCAGTGGGTCTTGATAAACGACGGTGGTGCTGGCATGCAAGTGAAGCAGCAGAGGTGGCTGCACCAGCGATGCCCCTTGCAATCGCTCAGCACCACCAAATACAGCGAACAGTGATGCAGGCTGGCAAAGCTTATCGTCACCCTACGTTGGAATTCCCCTCTCCTCTTTGCGGTTGAACAGCAGCGGCTGACGAAATCTGACATTCTACAATGATCTACTGCAACGACGACGCCTGCAGCATGCACGCAGCGGGTGTGCGAGCACTGGGTCGCAGGTGCACTGCATTGCATTGTGCCCTGCAGCGGCCTGCGCCAACCGTACATTGGCGTGCATCATGCTGCTGCGCAATCCCTGCAGATGAGGACTCGGACAATGATGGCACTGACAACGTTGACGATGACGATGTTGAGGCGTCAGAGGAGTGGGTGGAAGAGGAGGATGAGGATGCAGGGGAGGGGGAGGGGGAGGGGGACGACGAAGAGCCCGCCTTCATGCGCAGCCAAGTGCTGCGCCTGCTGTTTGGAGGGGGAGGCCGCGGCAGGTGCGACTCTCACGTTGGAGCGGGAAGCACGTGGCCGCAGTGTAAACTCCCTGATTTTTACGAGCGCACCTTTGTTGTGGGTTGTGTCGCTAACCGCGCTCTGCGTCACAAGCAACATGGTGACGTGCAGGCGTTATGTGGGTGACGGCAGCGGCAATACGCTGTCACGTGCCAGGGAGTTGCGTGCTGATGTTGCATGCCAATTTCTGCTGCAGGAAGGTGCGGATGTGCATTGCCTGCTACCAGCTGCAAGCACAGCCCTGTGCTCGTTGTGCCCGCGTCCCGCTGTGCTGCGACATCTTGCTGCTAAGCTTAGCAGCCCACCTTGGCAAAAATCACCAACTGCGCAACAGATGTGCCGCGCTGAGACACACAGCACCTGCCTGCGCCACTGACTTCGAGTGGCGGCGGCAACCTGCTGCATGCAGCTTCGCTGCTGCTGTCCTTCTGCCCTGCAGATGTGTGTGCCACTAGACCTGCTGAAGCTGCAGTCATGCAGGGAGGCTTGGCGTCACAGCCTGCTGCATTCCTGCCGCCTGCCTGTGCTGCTGTGTCCTCCTCCTGCAGGCGCGTGCCCTCAGACCTGCAGAAGCTGCCCGTCCCCGTCACGCCGCTGCAAGGGGACCTTGCGGCACAGCTCAACGCGGCAGCGAGCGCGCGGGATGTCGGGCAGTGGAACCCCATCTGGGTGAGGGAGGGAGGGGTCAGTAGCAACCAATCGCACGTTGAGCAGCAAGTTGGGACGTTGTGCGCTCCCTCGTCATGCGACTCGTGGGGCGGGCAACGCCACACAAGCGCACCGCTGCTTGGCCAGGGACGCCTTGATCGAGGGGCACGTGAAAGCACGCGGCCTTGCTGGTGCCAGCGGGCATGTTAGGGCTTGGTGTATTGTCAGCATCAGGCTGTGCTTCGTCAGCATCAGGCTGTGCGGCGAGAGCTATCATGTCGGTGGCATGTACGCTGGCTTCATGCGCTCTGCATCTTGCGGGGGGCGTGTTGCGGCTCATGTGCTGCTGCTGCTGCCACCTAAAGGGCCCTGCCGCTCGTGCATCCACTCAAACCTGAACGCCTAAATCCACTCAAACCTGAACGCCCTGCTGTGCTGCACCCGCTGCCGCAAAACCAGGCCTGCCTAGACAGCAGCTTCGACTCAAGCCAGGTACCGCCCATCGCCACGGAGCGGCTGCGCCAGCTCCTGCACGAGCAGCAGCAGCAAGCGCTCGGAGCAACGTCAGCGGCTACTGCAGCAGCAGCAGCAACAGCAGCAGCAAGACCCAGCGCCAAAGCGGCTTCGCAGCACACCCTCCCGCAGAGACAGGGTTGTGCAAGATGGCGACGGCAGCAGCGGCAGCAGCAGCAGGGCTGGTGGGTTGGAGGGCCTCATCCAGTCAGCAGCAGCAAGCATCACGGGGCGTGGCGGTGGTGGTGGTGCAGCGCGCAATGCAGATCCCGTGCCAACCACAGCAGCGGCAGCAGAAGCAGGAGCGGGCTGCAGCTCAGCAGCAGCAGCAGCAGCAGGAGCCAGTGGCAGCAGCAGCAGCAGTGATGCTTTCAACACAAAGTTTGACTTGGTTACTCTGCGCAGCTGCTGATGAAGCGGGAGCTGAGTTTGGGTAGGCAGCAGGGGTTGAGCAGGCGGCAGCAGCGGCACATGTGCTGCCACAGGGCGCTCCCGCTGCACCCAGCAAGGTAGGCAGTGACGTGTTGGCACCAGGTTCAAGTGGCAGCAGTGATCTGCTTGTGTTATGCATGTGAGTTCGTGACCGCACAGTGGTATGTATCAACTATTGTGGGCTTAGATGTGTCGCGCTGCTCGCGCCCTGCATCTTAGAGACGTTGGTAAACGCGCAGCTAGCCTGCAATTCAATTAGCAGGGGTTGGAAGCTGATGCCATGCTGCTGCTTTGCCATTTTTTGCTGCGGGTTGTGCTGCTGCTGCTGCCGTGCTGTTGGCCTTGGTGTACCTCTGCTGCTGGCTGATGCATGCAGGTGCGTGACAGCATGCAGAGCCGAGCCTACATTGGGCAGTATGCAGCAAGCGGCGACTTCTACATAGCAGCCTTTCAGGTGAGACGGGGGCCCCCACTGGCAGAAGCGCCGAGGACAGGGGTGCCACACAGAGCCACGCCTGCAGAAGCAGGCGTTCAGCAGCTTGTCCATGCCATCCAGGCCAGTGTCACCTGCAGTGCTAGCACCTGTTGCGTGCTGCCACTGTGAGTCTGGTGATTGTGCCTGCTGCTGCAGCATCGGCGGGTCCTCAACGTGAAACGCTCTACCCCTGATTGCACCAGTTCACACCGGGTCGCCTCCTTGCAGTGTGCCTTTGTCTTTGCCTTTTTTTTGCCTTTGTCTTCAAGCGCCTGCCCGGCAGTGTCCCATCACACACACTGTACTGCCTGCGGGTACACTGCAATGCCCTTAACTATCCTGCGCCACATCGTTCATCATTTGCCTGCCCTTCACTGTTCACTTCAAGAGATTGTGCTGCCTCCGTGCAGTCTGCAGCACCTTTAAGTATCCTGCGCCACACTGTCGCATGTCACCCATTGTACTGCCTCCGTGCAGTCTGCTCATTTCAACTGCCTGCCCCACACCGTCCTGTCTCACACCCTGTACTGCCTCTGTGCAGACTGCAGCGCCCCTTCAACTGCGGCCCTCATCGTCCAATTCGCACGCTGTGCTGCCTTCGTGAAACCTGCATCTTGTGCTGCAACTGACTGCCTTTCAACTATCCGACGTACTCCTGTTGTTGCACTGCTTCCCTGCAGGACCGGCGCGTGAGGCTGTACGACACGCAGCGGGACTGGCTGACCTTTTGTTGTTGCCACTGCCTCCCTGCAGGACCGGCGCGTGAGGCTGTACGACACGCAGCGGGACTGGCAGCTGCGCAAGGACGTCACTACGCGCATGACGCGCTGGACGATCACCGACACCACGCTCAGCCCGGACCAGCGGCTGCTGGTGTACGCGTCCATCAGCCCCGTGGCGTTTGTGGTCAACGTCGGCAGCAGCGGCGACCCCGTGAGTGGCGATCACATGCATCTGGCAGCCATGTAGTGGCATCAGCCGTGACTAGTGTTTCGTCACAAGCTTGTGTCCTAACGCACACTGGGCTTGTGCTCTGCTGCTGCGCAGCTCTGATCAGTGGCGTGGCAGCAGCGTACGCTGGTGCAACCTGCTGGACAATGCGTCACACATCTGCTGCACTGGCTGGCAGTTGCTGATTGTGTCGCTGTCGCCACTGAGCTGCACAACCCC